>PVKZ01002111.1:0-263873 GCA_004027375.1 Macroglossus sobrinus
CTTGAGCTCAGAGATGAGCAATATGCCCAAGGTCACAAAGCTTATGAGCAGCAAAACTGACATGAATCCAGATCTGTCTGACTCCAAACCCAGTGTCCCCCACTCTGTCACTGTCTCCAGTGGCTCCACAATGAGAGCAGGGTCACGGACTGAGATCAGGGACTGCTTCCCCCTAAAGGTTGTTGTTGTTGAGTTTTTTGGGGGGTGGGGGTAGGGGGAAGGTTTATGTGAAGAACTGAAAATCGCCGAGCTGAAATGTCTCCTTGGTGTCTATCCTTTCTTCTGGTCCAGCTCCTCATAGGTCTTAATGAATACATCTGATAGAGTTGTTTGTTTTACTTTTAAAAAGTAATACATAGATAGGGTTAAAAAAACATCAAATTTCTATGAAATGGAAAGTACTGGTACTCCTTTTTCTTCCTCTCACCCTAAGAAGTTTGCTTCACTTCCATCTTTGCCCTCCTGCTGCGATGCTCATCAGCCCAGTCCCCTCCCTTATCTCTTCCCCTTTCCAAACCAATTTTTTCCCATTTATTCTTACATAAGATATTTTGGTTTATTCCTTCACTGTAGATCCTTTCTCCTGACATCCCCTTAAGTGAGATTGTGTCTCCTCTTTGTTCAGTCACCTGCCCCTACCCCATGACTTTCTGTCCAGTAAGAGAAAATTCCAGTCTTTGCAGCAGCCTCAGGCACTGGTCCCTCACCCACATCCTCCGAGTCCTGCCTCCACTCCCTGCTGCCTTATCAGCCCCACCGAGCTCCTTAGCCACACTGCCCCAGGTATCTATGTGGTCCATGAGACCTTCCGACCACTCCACCTGGGACTGCGCCCTTGTCACTCTCTCCTTCATCCTTTCTCCTTAGTTTTTATCATATGCCTTTGTTAGTCTTCTCCACTACTGAGTACATGCCAGAAAAGCAGGTGTTGATTTACCCTTTTATTCACTCCTGTATCCTCAGTACCTAGAGCAGCACCTAATCAGAGCAGACGCTAAAGTGTTTACTGCCATGTACAGGCCCCACCCACAGCCCTTCAGATATTTGCAGCAAGTGACTAGGAGTTCCTTGAATCATCTCATCTGCAGGCCACTAAGCCCTGGGTCCTGGAACAGGTTGTGGTAACTTGGAAAAAGAGCATACATGGTGCAGATAGCATGGGCTCTGCAATCTGGACTTTGTTGAATTCATTTTAAGTCGTGTGACCTTGAGCAAATATCTTAACATCACTGACTCCCCCACCCCCACCCTCAGTTTTCTCCTCTGTTAAAAAAAAGGGGGAGGGAGATCTAATGGCAGGAAGGATAGCTGTGAGGCTTAGTGAGACCACATCCAAGAAGGTGTCCTGTGTGGTCTGGAGGAATTGTGTGGTCCATGGCCGTGACCTCTCTCCTTCTGGGTTCCAAACTCCTTTCCCATCCTTGAGTGATTGTCCGTCCATTGTCCCCTGAAAAATACATCTGGTCTTTGGGTGTCATTTAACCTGAAGGGCTGGAGGCAGCAGGGGGATCATCCTCTCCTTTGGGAGGAAGGATAGTGAGAGAAATGGGGGGAAAGAATGGAGGGGAGCAGAGTGCAGGGGAGTCTCATGGGGTCTCTTTCTTCTCCACAGTGTTTTCTGCTGCAGAACCTGAGACCATGGCCAAACCAGCACAGGTAAGGAGCCGCTCCCCTCCTAGAGGCTGTGCTCCGTCTTCCCGGGGCCTGGGATCCTCCGAGAGTCACCAGGCCTGCCGCGCGAATCCCTGGCACCTTCAGCCGTGCAAATCCCTGGCACTGTCAGATGCGAGTGACCCATGGCCTCACACAACATCCTGAGCAGAAAGGATGTGTATTGGTACACAGGACTGAGACATCCAGGGCTTTAGGTCTGGCTGGATCCAGGTGCCCAAATGCTAGTGTCAGGGTTCTGCTTCTGTACTGGACTTCCTCTGGATGGCTTCATTCTTGGGCAGATTCTTCCTTGATTTGTCATGCTGGCCACCAGCAGATCTAGGCTTTCATTCTACTTCCTGGGCAGCCTGGAGGGAATAACAGAATTTATTCCCTGTGATTCCAGGGCAAGTCCAAGGTTTGATTCTCATTGACTGGTCCTGGGTAGCTTGGATCCAGGCGATGGAATCAGTCCCACCCAAACTGTATGGCCCAAGAGTGGTTCCTATAGGAATGGAGGTGACTACAGGACAGGCCAAAGCATTAGGAGGTCTTCTCTCTGGAGGTGGAAGTATTTCCTATCACATGCATTTGGGATTAAGTTCCCCTGTCTTGAGATACCTCAGTCTTTCATGCTGTGTGACCACTCTGCTGGGCAGTGGAATTTAATATGTATCAGAGCTCTTACTCCTGTGTATGGCCGGGACTAGGTTCTGTTCTTGGTCAGAGATAGGTATCATTCTGTGCCAGGGTTTGCCTGAGAGAGATCCCTGTTGGTTGGCCTTAGAGAAAAAGACAAGGTCACTGAAATGATGGGATTGAAAGGGAGAATAAAACTACTCGGGGATGCCTGACTTGGCCCCTCACTTCAGTCACAGAGCTGGCCACGGACATGATATGGAAGGTGTGTGATCATCGGTGAGTTCTTTACCTTCTCTGGGCCTCAGTTCCCATGGTGAGGTGGCTGAGCTCAGTGAAAACCAAACTTTGTCCCTGTCTTCATGACTTGCCATTCAATGAACAAGGGTCTTAAGAATATCAATTTACAGTTTTTGAAGAGTACAGTGCGTCATGTGATATAGGATTAGTATACTCAGAAGAGCCCTAGCTATGGCCTCCCTATCAGCCTCTGAGCGTACTTTGCACATGTGGCCTCTGACCAAGAGGAGAGAGTGTTCGTGGTTATGGGCAAGGATCCAAGACAGACATTTGCTTCCCCCATTTCCCATATGCAGTCATCCCTGAGCTACTTCCTGAGAGGCATTCGCATTGCACGGTCCTAGGTGACCAAAGTGGACAGATCAAGCCCTGGGAGGTCACAGGGCCCAGGACCGAGGGCGCAGATCTTCGTTTGGACTCTTGGTCCAGTGGTCCCAGACCATGCTGTCCGCCTGGCTGACCCATCGTTTCTTGTTCTGTGGGCTGAGGGCCAGTAGACATCCTGCAAGCAGGAGTCCCAGGGTGGCAGAGCCTTAGTGGTCCCTGAGCCTTGGCGTGACTTGGATCCCCCATGCATGGCGCTAAAGCTCTGGTGGGGGCAATAAAGGGGCTCTGGCAGGTGGAGGGAATGGGAGAGCTGCCCAGAGAAGCTGCTCAGGAAGGGCAAGGGGCTGAGATGGTCTAGGTGGAAGGGAGGCTGGAACAGAAGGCCAGAGCGGGCAAAGGTGGTGGGGGTGGGTCAGTGTATGTTCGGGGCGGGAATGGTGACTTGGCAAGCCTGGAGTCCAGGGCCTCAGGGAGGGGAGGAGGTCGCAGAAGACAGTACTAGGGCTATGAGAAGGGTTTTCCTTCCATTGAGCTGAAGTTTGTGTCTATGGCTCCCAATTATTGGCACCCCAGTTCTGCTTCTAGTGTGCCCCCTTCCCAAAACACACCACACACACACACACACACACAGGCACAGAACAAGCCACTCACTCTTTTCTTTGGTACAGTTACTTCTATGATAATTGTGCTGTTCTCCCTTTCTTTCCTTTCAGAAAAAGGGAACTTGAGACTCAAAGATGTGAAGAAATAGTGTGGTGTCATAGAAAGGTCCTAGAGACATGTCTCCATGGCCTCGGTGTCGCAGGAATATCTGGGTTTAAACATGATGTTGGGGATGAGGACACGTTGAGGAAGGTGCTGGTGCCTGGTACAGCCAGGAGCTGCAAAGACGAAGCCTGGGTCAGGTGTGAACAAGGCAGCCCTCAGGTGGAGTCCTGGTCAGCAGCCTTCTCTCTGGGAGACAGTATCACTTTTGTCCCGAAAGGCTTTGGGACTCCTGCTCCCGCAACAGCCTGGATGGGGCCCAAGACCTTAGCGCCCCAGGGTCCAGGCTGCTCACCAGCTGGCATCGGGACCTATTGAATATTTCAGGGTGGAAAGTCCCTTCACCTCTGCTCTCCCCTCGCCTCGATCACGGTTACCTGAGGCCAAGAACTGTCTGCCAGAGAAGTGGGGGCAGTTGCACAGGTGGTATGTGGAGATGCAGAATTCACCAAGTTGGTGTGAGAATTACCAAAGGTGGGACACCTGGGCCTCGGTGATTTGAAGGATTGTCTCTGTGTCTCTAATTGTGACCAGTGGTAAAGTCCCTGTGTCTGCTGCTTCCAGTGGCCGTATCCTGCCACATGCAGGGATGACTAATCTGGCAGGTGGCTTCCTAGAAGATTTTATTATCCTTGTGGAAAGACCCACAGGGGTGACTGGCCTGCTGCTCACTGAGTCTGACTCTGAGGGAACGTCGATCAAGCCTTCTGTGTGTTGTTAGACTTCCCTTCCCCCAGGATGGCATTGCCTCACCTTTCAGCTGCAGCCCCTTCCCCAGACCCTGCCTCAACCATCGCAGTGTGTGAGGAGGGCGAAGCAGGGAGGAGGGGGAGCAGCAGCAAGAGGGGGTCATCGGCTCACTGATGCTGCTGCTGCTTCTGCTGAGACCTCCACCCTTCACCCTGGGGACCTGCTTCCATCCCCTCTCTCCCCATTCCTTCTCGGCAATTTACAATCCCAGGATTTTGTCAACTTTGGGTGTCTGCACTGAGCGCTGGAGCATCTGGCCTTGCTTCCCTGAACGTTGCTTGCTTGCTCTCGCCTCCAGGCCTTCGCCATGCTGCTTGCTCTGTATGAAGCCCTTTCCCTCCCCCGAACCCCTCTTTGGGGCCAGCTGTTACTCATCCTGTAGGGGGAAGTTTTTCTTCTTTGATCTGCTCAGAGTATATTCAGTCACCATCCATTCATATACCCATTCATCTAGGAAGTAAATATTTAGTGAGTGGCTAGTTGTGCCAAGCCCTGTGCTGGGTGCTATAAATACACCAGTGAGCAGGACAGATACTCAGAGAGCTTTCAAAAAGGAGTATCTCTCTCTTCTCTGGTCTGGGGATTTGGCATGTGTTACACTTTCCTTCTCTGCCCAGGGCTGTGATCAGGTTGCAGGGCATTCACCAGTAGCGGGAAAAGGCCCATGTCCCTTTCTGGTCACCCGCCCTGTCAGAGCTTTAAATAGCAACTCTGCGCCCACGCGTGCATACCTCAGAGGAGTCAGCAACTGCAGACATACACCAAAGAGCATCCAAGTGCCTGGCCAGGTCTCGCGGTGCCGGCACCGGGAGACACGGGAGGTGGTCAGAGGCTCATTTTGGCCTGTCCACTTCCTCCTCTAAGTTTCCATGGGCCACCCCTCCCCCTTCCATGAACCCTTTCCCGGTTCCCTCTTCTGGCTAGACTCAGCCTCCACCGTTTCCCTGCATTACTTTGCCTCTGTCTTAGGGTATTTACTACAAGCTTTATGCTAAAGTCTGTGCTTGTCTCTCTCCTCTGCTGGGTGGGAAGCTCGTGAAAGACAGTCAGGTCTTCTTTCCCCCTGAATCTTCAGCCCGAAGCACAGGGCCCGCAACAGGCTCAGTGCCCTTCCCTGCGCTGTGTCCCGGACCCCAGGCGTCTCAGACCATGTCGCTGACCCACATCTGACTTTTCTGTGAACCAGCCCATTGTGCATTCAGGTTCAATGTCTAAGATCCTCTGGCTCTGCCTCTCCTCCCCTCGACCCCCAGGACCCAGCCGGCTTGTCCTCAGATGCCACTTCACGGCTCAGTTTACTGGGCCCAGAGGAGCAGCACCTTGTCTTGACATTAATTCTGAGGGTGACCCTGGGCTCCCCGGGCCAGGACACCCCCCTCAGAAGCTAGTAACTACAAGGCTTTCTGGAGCTGGGGAGCAGAGGGAAACAGGCCAAAGATCTGGGTTCCAATTGTTTCTGTGATCATCTTAATTGCTTCTCCCAGTTGTGAAAATATTCACAAAGGAGGCGAAAGGGCTTTGTAAACCAGAAACTGCCATAAAAATATGAGGGGCTCCTGTCACTCTTGCTGGGACCAGTCCCATCCCCTGCACTCAACTGGGTTTTTAATCTCTCCTGGGTGTTAGGAAAGTGATGCAGGGCCGTGGGCTTGTCCGAGCCACCCTCCCATGGGAAAGTGGCACCATCCTTGGGGCAGGTTGTGGTAGAAAGTACCGGGAGAGTCATCCCCACCCTCGCCAAGGCTTTCTGTGTTCCGTGCTCAGTTTTAGGGGACGGGGGCTCAGCCTGGACTCAGCCTGTGGCCAGGGTTGGGAGTGTGCCCTGGGGGTGAGGCAGGGAGCCCAGTTCAGGCCCAGGATCAGCGGCTCACCCTCTGCTTCTCTTTCCATAGGGTGCCAAGTACCGCGGTTCCATTCGCGACTTTCCAGACTTCGATCCCAGCCAGGATGCCGAGGCTCTGTACACCGCTATGAAGGGCTTCGGTGGGTACCCGGCCACCGGGAGTGGGGCTGCAAGAAAAGCAGAAGGAGTCACTGGGGCTTGGGGGTGTCCCCACATGGGGGCTGGTGTGGGGTGAAATGGTGAGATGCACTCACTCATTCTGTTTTGTCTCCTCTGTCTATTATTTTTCACAGTACTTTAATGAAATATTCCAGACCCACAAAAGAGGTCTAAAGAATAATAGAGGTTTCACCCACAAACCTACCACCCAACTTGAGAAATAACACTTGCTTTCTCATATAGTTGGACCCTCCTGTAACGCCTCCCCTGCCTTTCCTCGTGGGCGTAACCACTCCCCTGAATTTGGTGCCTGTTGTTCTCTTTGCTTTTCCTTGTTGACAGAACCAGTCCTGGGTGTTAGGACACCTGGGTTTTTCAAAGCCAGGCTCCTTATGAGACCTTGGGTGAATCCTTGCTTCTGGGTCTCAGTTTCCTTATTAGTACGATGGGGAACTGCATCATGGGCCCTCTGTGCTCAGATGCTGCGGGTGCTGTGATCCTTCTCAGTGCGGGCTTGGCAGATCCCCACAGATCCTCCCCCCATGCCACCACCTCAGGAGCAGAAGGCTGATGCCAGTGACTGCAAGGATCAGCCTTCGTGGGCTTCCTGGAGGCAGGTTGGCATAGGGTGATGGGTGCTCTCCCTTCCTCCAGGCAGCGACAAGGAGGCCATACTGGAGCTGATCACTTCCCGGAGCAACAGGCAGAGGCAGGAGATCTGCCAGAGCTATAAGTCCCTCTATGGCAAGGTAACCATGGCAATCAGAAGGTAGGGACAGGTGGATCAGGGGATGGTGTATTCACCTGTGTGTTCATTTAGGGTCTTTCCTGAGTGTTTTACTCCAGGTCAGCCTCTGCGCTGGCACTTCTGCCCTCTTCCCTTCAGTCAGGGGACCATTCAGCCACAAATCACGTGCAGCACCTGCTGTGTGCTGGGCACTATGCTGGGTGTTAGGGCTGCACAGGTGAATAAGACCTATGAGGGGGTCAACCCTGTGGACTCACAGATAGTGGGGGAGATACACATTAAACAAGTAAACGACGTGGGGAAGAGGCAGGACACTGTGGACTTGAACCCTGCACCGCCATTTGCTAGCTTTGTGACTGGGCAAGTTACCTGACGTCTCTAAGCCTGCTTCTTAGGGTTGATGATGGCACATACTCATGCATATCTACCTTGAAGAGTGACGATTGAATGCAATTACTTAGCCCAGTGCCTGTACAGATTTAAGTGCTCATTAAATGTAATTCTTATCATTATAACTGCTCTTCCTCTCCTCCTCCATCTCCTCTCCCACCCCCACCCTCACCCCTCAGGACCTCATTGCGGACTTGAAGTACGAGCTGACGGGGAAGTTCGAACGACTAATCGTGGGTCTGATGAGGCCACTTGCCTATTGCGATGCCAAAGAAATTAAAGATGCCATCTCGGTAAGAGGCGTGGGTCTGTGTGTGTGTTGGGGAGGGGTGTGATTAAGGAGAGGAACGTGACTTATACGGCAGGTGTTCAGTGAGCCCCACATCCACCCAGCGATGTATCCTGTGTTCAAGAGGCAGCTTGCCCAAAGCCTGTCCCAGAGGTGTGCCACAGTCTCCTCCAGGAGGACAGATGCCAGTATGAGGCAAACCCTTTGAGAGGGACCTTTGCCCAGACACCCACATCAGCAGCTTACAGTCCAGAGGAAGCAGAATCCAGGGACGTGGAGACAAATTGTGTCCAACACTCAAGGCTATGGGTGTAATAGAGGAGGTTAGCAGGGCAGGCCCTTGGTCCGGGATGGCCTAAGAGGGCATCATAGAAAATGACAGGATCGACTTGGGCCCAAAAGCCTGGGAAGAATTTGGTTGATCAAAATGAGGAAATCATTCCAGGATGGAGAAAAAAATGGCAGGAGGAGTTGTGATGTGAGGATGCCAGGATATGAGGAGCAGCTCGGTCTGGTTGAGGTAGAGGGTCATTCCCTAGGAAACAGGGAGAGAACAAAAACCCTCAGGTGTACCTAGCACTTTACAGTTTGTAATGTGCTATGATCTTTGCTTCAGACGAGCTATTAAGCATGATTCCATTTTATAAACCGGTAAATTTAGCAACATGAGAGATTATTACCTTTTCAATCTCCCTGTGAATTTGGCAGAGCAAGTAGTAGCATCTCCATTTTACAGATGGGAAAACCGAGGCCCAAAAAGATAAAGTTTCTTTTTTTTTTAACACCTACAACACCTGGTCTTCCTAGGTGGTCTCCCATCCAAGTACTAATCAGGCCCGACCCTGCTTAGCTTTCGAGATCAGATGGCATGGCCGTAGACTGATAAAATTTCTTAATGAGAGATTACAAAGCTGTAGGCAGAGGTAGGACTGGAACCCATATCTATTTGATTCTCAGGGCAGCAGCTCCAGTCAGTGCCTACAAGCTGTGACAGGAGCATCCTGAATGCTGGGGGTTTCATAGCTCGGCCACTCCAGGAACCTAACCCGTGGCTGGTGGCCTCCCATCCCAGCCCTTGACTCATGTGTCCCTTCTCTCCTCCCAGGGAATTGGCACTGACGAGAAGTGCCTCATTGAAATCTTGGCTTCCCGGACCAATGAGCAGATCCACCAGCTGGTGGCAGCATACAAAGATGGTGAGATGGGCAGGAGGGGCTATTCAGGATTTTCAGATATAAAATGAGGGTGATTGCAAGGGTGGAGACCTGTTCAGCCACCTCCTTACCTCTAATCTGTCCATCTGACTGTCCATCCAATAAGCACCTGCTCTGTGCCGGGCAGTGTGCTGGGTTCTCAGGATATGGTAATAGGCAAAATCCATGTTGTCCCTGCCTCCAAGAGCTTATAGACTAAAGAGGTAATGAAGGATACAGACAATAAACAAGTAGACACAATAATGATATGTGGTTGTATTATGAAAGAAATGAATGAGATAATAAGAATCAGACTTTAACTGGGGAGGACCTGCTTCGGACAGGTGCTCAGGGAAAGCCTGTCTTGGAAGGAAATGAGAAGGAGCCATTTGTATGAAGGGTGGGGAGAAGATCCTTGCAGGCAGAGGGAACGGCAAGTCCAAAGACCCTGGAGCAGAAATGGGCCTGGTAGTCAGTGTGAGGCAGAAGTGGTGGAGGGCAGGGCAGGACCAGACAGGCCCAGAGGAAGAGATGATGTTTTATTCTAAGTCCATTGGGAAGCAGGGGAGCCCATGATCAGATGTGGGCTTTAAGCTGGTCACCCTCATTGCTTTGGATTGGAGAGAGAATGAGAGCAGAAGCAGAAGGAATGGTCAGAAGGCTGTGGCCACTGTCCAGGTGAGCGTTGACAGTGGCACAGACGGGGATAGAGAGAAGTAGTTGGATCCCATCACATCGTGTCATGGCTCAGTACAAGGAACTGAAAATACACCCTGGACCTTGCCGTTGGCCATCACGGAGATTGGGTTTTGGGATTTGTAACCAGTATCTGATCATTTTGGGGGCATCAGGGACTGTTACCCTGGATCTCGGGGGACTAGAGCTTATATTCCTTCCCTGCAGCCTATGAACGAGACCTAGAGGGAGACATCATTGGTGACACATCTGGCCACTTCCAGAAGATGCTCATAGTCCTGCTCCAGGTTGGTCCCCCTTGGGTCCCTCCCCTGCGCTCTCCACCAGGCACCTCTCCCTGTTCCCCCAGACAGGGTGGCCTGCGAGGGACCCTGTCTGGCCACCCCTTTCCCTCCGCCCATTTAATCCTCAAATTTGAGATGGTTTCCATCTGGCGCGCCTGGGTGTGGAATTTGAGCAGCCAGGGGATCTGTTCTGTTCCTCCTGGTTTGCAGAGGCAGGTGACCCACATTTCCATTTGCATACATGCTTCTCTCTTGTGACCAGAAATAACCTTCTCCCGGTGACCTTCTTCCTCTCCCGGTGACCTTCTTCCTCTCTCCACATGCACCGCCCCACCCCTCCAGGACTCCCTCCGGCCACTGAGGCCTCTGAGCATATTCGAGGGCCCCAGGGCGCCCAGCCAGCTGCCTTCACAGTGGAGCCCTGCTGCTCCCCCATCCCACCCAAGAAGCACAGAAAAAAAGAACCCATAAAGAAGTCGCAATCTGGTGTCCTTGGCTGAATTCAATCTACCAAGTTGGCGTTTTTCCTTTGTTTTCCCATACAGTTAAAAAACACACACACACACTTTCAGTTAGGTGCTAACAAGTACAGGTAGGGAGCTTTTGGTCAAAAACCAGATTTCTGGATTCTTTTGAATAATTGAAAGTTCTGGCAACAGCAGGCCTGCATTTTGCACAACAGCAGTGGGCTGGAGAGCAAGTCTCACCTGCTGTTTCACCTGCACAGGTCTGGCCTCACGGCAGTCTCTGTGCTCACAGGTGTCTCTCGCCCAGCTCCAAGGACCAAACCTTTACATATAAATTAAGCGGCCTCTTTGTTTCTTTCACTTCCCACTTCCCCACATTTTACACCAGTTCTCTTCTTTCCAAAACCATGACAATGCATATTTTATATTCAGCAACTGGAGAATTTTCAGAAACATCAGGCGTGGGAAAGTGTGACCTTTCCCCCATTTTCAAAGAGCATATTCTGAGAAGGAGAGTTCCAGCCTGTATCTTAGAGTTAAGGGTGTTGCCTCCTCTACCTCTGACACTTAGTGGGCAGTGACATGGCACAGATTGTAAGCTCCCCAGCTCTGTCTTCTTTGGCTCAGTCCCAAAGAACCAGGGGGGTTGAGACCCTGAAATGCACAATCTGGAGGAAGAGGAAATAAGCATTCGTTTGACCTCTGCCCCCATAACCAAGCAGCCCAAGAGGGCTGTCCCCTGTCCCCTGTGAATGTCCTCGTCTGTCAGATGAGGCAGACAGTACTGGCACACATGGGATTTGGTGCCTTTACAGCTTGGGAGCTCAGCTCTGAGAGTCTGGGTCTCAAATCCTCATTGGTGAATTCTTTGGGTTAAGGTATAAGACCCTCTACTAGAAAGCATATGTGCAGAATTTTTACCCTTGTGATACTGTTGGGGACCATCATGCCAGGACTTGTGACAAGGGCCCTGTCCTCACAGATATTCTCGGTAGGCTCCGGTTCCTCTGGGATGGGATGGTAGCACCTGGAAGGACCTTGGTTATTCTCAGGACTTCCCTGTTTGGTCCCAGCTCCCAGGATGAAGGGAAAAGCCAGTGGGAGGAA
The DNA here is from genome assembly GCA_004027375.1 of Macroglossus sobrinus. Lineage (NCBI taxonomy): Eukaryota > Metazoa > Chordata > Mammalia > Chiroptera > Pteropodidae > Macroglossus > Macroglossus sobrinus. The sequence goes on from PVKZ01002111.1 coordinate 11,611, forward strand.
CTCTGATTCCCCGTGAAACAGATGCCGCAGTCTTGATCCAGCGGCAGCTATAAGTCACTGCTCCTGGACGCCTCTGGGCCACCGTGGTTTCCCAGTCCTCCCGGTCCCCACCACTGCCATCCAGGCTTTCCCCTCAGCTCTGGTATATGAACCACGTGTCCCTTGTCTCTCTGCCCAGGGAACGAGGGAAGACGACGACGTAGTAAGCGAGGACTTGGTGCAACAGGATGTCCAGGTAAACAAGCACCGATGGAGGTCCCCAAGCAAAGTAATTTGCATCAAATACCAGAAATAACAGTCACAGCATCATTTATATAGTGTTTTGTTGCAGAAAAGATTGTATGTTATCTTTCAAGGATATATAACATATTTAAAGTTGGTGAGATGTATTTTGGAGCTTCCATCATTTGTTCATTTATTCAGTTGATTAATATTTATTGATACCTACTATGTGCCAGGCACCCTGTCATGCATTGGGGAACCAGTAATGAACAAAATCAGCGGGACTGGGAGAAGCAGGCATATGTTAATCACATGAACACCTTCTCCCAGGATGCACCATACATTCCAGGTGTTGTGAGCCCCACTGTGTGCCACTAACATTGCAGGGGCAAATATAGAGAATGCTAACTCACAGTCCTTGTGCTGGAGGAACCCATGCCATAGTGGGGAGACAGGCATATAAAGAAATCATTGCAATATACAGTGAGTCAAAGCTATAAAGAAATATAAAGCTATAGGAGCCTAGAAGAGAGGGAGGGAAGGAAACAGAACTCTGCTAGGGGCATCAGGAAGTACTTTGAGAACGAATGGGACATCTGTTCTGTCACTTGAAGGTTGAGTAGGAGTTTTCCCAGAAGGAAATGGGGAAAGATAAACGGTGTATGAAAATGCCCTGAGGCTACTAATTACTGTTATGTTCAGGGATCCAACATCGGTTCTGAGTGGCTCGGCCTCTGAGTCCTATGTCTCCTGAGTTTTCCTTTTTCGGTTAAGTCCCACCTCTTCCCCTTCAGGACCTGTACGAGGCAGGGGAACTGAAATGGGGAACAGATGAAGCCCAGTTCATTTACATTTTGGGAAATCGCAGCAAGCAGCATCTTCGGTTGGGTAAGCAAGCTCCAGAGAAGACCTACAGCTGCTCCCTTGCAGCTGTGCCAAGAATTCTGTTCTCTTTCCTTTTCTAATAGAGCATTGTAGCTACTTCATCTGCCACCCAAACACTAGTCCTAATTTTATTAGACAGTAGTTTGTATGGTCCTTAACCAAAGCAATTAACAGGATGCTTAGCACTTCTGTCTGGTTACCAGTCCTATCTTCATGTTGGAGCATGAGGGATACCCTGTCCCCTGCGGCATAAGGCAGCTTGACTGCATGGTGGCTGCTGATACGCACAGCCTGCCTCCCACCCGCCCCCCGCCCCCAGGTACTAGCCCTCCCTTCATGTTGGCACTTCAGGACTGGTCACTGCATCCTCCCTTCTGAAGTCCCTTTTGTTCTCAATACTCTGCGGACACTCCTGACATCCCTATCCCTGTCTCTGTCTCTGGCTTAGTGTTTGATGAGTATCTGAAGACCACGGGGAAGCCCATCGAAGCCAGCATCCGAGGGGAGCTGTCCGGGGACTTCGAGAAGCTGATGCTGGCTGTGGGTATGTTCTGACTTTGCATTCCCACAGGCTCTGAGGGAGTCTGGGATTCTGGCCCAGGAAAAATGGGCTGAGAGTGGAAAAAGGGAATTCTGCGGTATGTAGATGGGAAGGTGAGAACCAGATGGGCAGTGGATTCTAAAGGTATAGCCCAGGGCAGCGTGGCTGAGGCTGGCACAGGGAGTGGACCCTCGGGCCCTGACTTCCCTCTGCTCACTCATCCAGTGTGTCTGGTAGGGTGAGAAAGAGCATGGGGCTGGGGGACAGGGGGTTGAGAGATAATGATCAGGAGAGTGGATTTTGTAGAGCCCAGTATACTGTGTGCCAGGCACTATGCTGAGTGTTTAATCCTTTTTTTTTTTTTTTAAGATGAGGCAGCCCTAGGTTGACCTCACAGATTGCAAGGACCTTGTTTGCTTACAATCCCTTTTTTTTTTTTTTTTTAATTTTTACGCCTACAGCACCTGGTCTTCCTAGGTGGTCTCCCATCTAAGTACTAACCAGGCCCAACCCTGCTTAGCTTCTGAGATCAGACGAGATAGGGCTTGTTCAGGTGGCATGGCCATAGACTGAGTGTTTAAGCTTTAAAAAGGACCCGGAAGTGGGCGCTGTTTTTACCTCCATCTCACAGAGGTGGCATCACTCGCCGAGGGGTCGTTTTATAATGAATTGGGGGTACTCTGGGCATGAGGGATGTGAGGAGCTGACTAGTCAATGGTGACGTCAAGATTCAAACCCAGGCCTTCTCCCAAATCTGCTGTTGGCTTGGAGTCACTTATCCTTGCTGGGCCTCAGTTTCCTCGTCTGATAGATGGGGCAGAGGGAATGGACTGCCTGACACAGAGGCTCTTGCAAGCCAGACATTCCAAGAGTAGCATGTCTGAGCCTGGGCTAGGTCGTATGTGTGTGTTTCTTGGGGGAGGGCTACAGCCCAGACCTCATCTTCCCACCCAGAACTGTGCCCCGCCAACCCTGTTCCCCGTAGTCAGGTTCTGGCCCGCTCTGCCAGCAGGATCTATTGATTCAGGAGCCAGCACCTTTCTGGCTTAACAGAATCTAAAGAAATACCTTTCCCAGCTCTTCCCCAGATGCTGCCTCCCACCAGACCCAGTTCCTTATGAAACCCCAAAAGACAAGAAAGATGCAGTGGGTCTTTGTAAAGCACTACTCACATTACAACAGGCCTGTTTCCTGACTAACCCCTGGGTTTGTCATCAAAGTCAGCCATGGTTATCAGGAGCCAGGGTTCTTCTTGGGTTTAAACTGGGTGGCCCCCAAGGAATGAAAAGAAAGAAGGGGTCTAGCTGCTGTATCCCCCTCCTGAGGCAGCCAGAATAACTGCCTCTTCCTCCCTCTCCTCAGTGAAGTGTATTCGGAGCACCCCGGAGTATTTTGCTGAAAGGCTCTTCAAGGCCATGAAGGTACGTGGTAGGGTTGATGCAAACATATTGGGGGAGGGGGTCCTTGCCTACCACTGCTAGGACTTTAGAACAAGTCCTTGGGGTCCACTGTCCAAAGAGAGCCTTCAGTGGATTAGCCACAGAACAAAGTGCTGGCACTCTGTCCCCAGTGACCTCCAGAGCCTGCTGCCCAGTCACATATCTCATGATTGATCAGAGGCTGAAGTGTCAGCCTCTACCCAGTTTAGTAACCAGAATGTCTATATATAGTGTACATTGGTAAGTAGAAAGCACTTTAGCATTGTCTGCTGTGTCCTGATGCTCATCCTGCTGACCCTGCGATTCCACTGTGGGCGTGTACCGAGGGCACTGCTTCCCGCTTTTCTACACACAGACCTAGGAACTGACAATATTTCCATAGCACGCAGAGTCTACGAACAGGGTCAGAGACCATACACCTAAAGCCCCTGCATAGCCATCCTATAAGGGCACGTGGACGGCAGCCCATACTCTGCCTTCTCCTGCCAGAGTGAGAGCGAGCAGCTCAGCCCTGGAGAGATGGGGCCTGTGTACAGAATATTCATAGCAGTATTGTCCGTATTAGGGAAAAACTAGATACAACAGTGTTCATGAGGAGGAGCAGGAGAACTAACTGCACAGTGGCATATTTACAAAGTTCCAAAATGTGCAAACCTAAATAATATATTGCTTAGAGTTACAAAGTTAGGTGAAATTATAAGGAAAATCAAAGACACACAGGGAGCCTCAAAGGGGGAATGGCAATGTTCCAATTCTTTTGCTCTTAGTTTTAATGTTTTATTACGAAAATTGTATTTTCAACTAAGCTGGGGACTGTCAGCACCCTAGCTCTCTCTCAACTCTCTGTCCCCTAAACCCACTTGTCTCCCAGGGCCTGGGGACTCGGGACAACACCCTGATCCGCATCATGGTCTCCCGTAGCGAGCTGGACATGCTTGACATCCGGGAGATATTCCGGACCAAGTACGAAAAGTCCCTCTACAGCATGATCAAGGTGAGCGGAGCTGATGGGGGCCAGAGCAGGGCCACCACAGGAGGGATAGAGCTGTCCTAGAAAGCCGGACTCTCTTGGGAACGCCAGGAGCCCATGCCTTGTGGCACATTCAGGGCATTTCACAGAGAAGCAAATATCTGGCAGTGACTGTGAGACGTGAGGTACGTGAGGCGCCTCTTTAGAGGAAGACAGGGCTGGGCCCTGCATGGCACGCAGGCTGAATCCGGGATGAGCACTCCATCCCAAGGGCAATGAGAGTTCAGTCTCTTGGAAGAAGGGCGGGGACACTGAAGGACACAAATGAGAGTTAATTTGGGGCCTTTTGGCCCCGGGCCAGTTGATGGCCCCAGGGTGTCCAGCCCATAAGACTTGGTCAAGAAACAGATGTAGAATTGGGTTTTTTTCTCTTTTTTTGTGGGGGGGGGGGAGGATGAATGGGATAAAGCCTTCTGAGTTCAAGCCATGGTCCCCAAAGTGTGTTTCTAAAGACATTAAGACATTATAGACATTAAGTGAAAAAAGGTTCCATGGGAAAATGTTTGGGAAAAAAACTAGAATAAACCAAGATAAGGCAATTTCTTTACCTCAGTATTTATCATAGCCTTTAATATGTTAATCCAATACGAAGCTCTAAGAAAGATATAGACTATGCCATGTCTGTCAAATGTACATTTACTTGTTTGGGTTTGGCACTTCCCAATATCTTTGTTAGTGGAGCCCTATTTTCACGGACTGTTTTCACTTGGGAGGGACAGGCTGGGGGCTTGCTGGTGACAGTGGTGTGCAGGGTGTGGCTCACTGGCTCAATAAAGCAGTGAGCATCTCTTCTTAATTCCACATTTTGTAAAGTCATATTGGTAGCTTGGAATTGTCTGTAGAAAGTATTTATACCACAGAAAATGGCGAATTGACAAATACTACAAATCAGGGCTTTCCCCCACCCCCTGCCCGCCAGAGAGCTAATTATTAAATACTAACCAGCACACTCCTGTTTGTTGCTCTTAGCCACCTCCAGATAGGAGGAGAGTTGGGGCTGCCATGAATAAGTGTTTAGCCTTTCCTATTTTGGGCTCTCCTGAACCTTCCCTCCTTGTCTGAGAAGACCCTAGGGTTGGGTGAGAGGTGACCTTTCTTTCTTTCTCCCCAGAATGACACCTCTGGCGAGTACAAGAAGGCTCTGCTGAAGCTGTGTGGGGGAGATGATGAGTAAGTGGCTTCTTGGCCTTGGGGGGTGGCAGGCCAGAACTCTCCTGGCTCTCATCCTGATGGATGGATGGATTGGATGAGCTTGGGGATTCCTTGGAGCCAGAAGCCCCATGCAGGTGAAAATCTGAGTGTGTGTGTGAACATGACTGTGGTCTCCTGTACGTGGAGACGTCTGCTCTTGTGAACTTGGGAAGTCAGTCTGGGGTTGTGGACCAGGAATCAGGATGTGAGGGGCCAGACCCTGCTACTTCATAGGGGCGTCTCAGTTTCATCATCTGTTACAAGGAAAAGGTACAGATACCTACACTCCCTACTCATTTATTCAGAATGTTCGTAGGGAAGCACTTGATGATGCTTGCAGCCTAGAGAGGCATATGGACCAGGCGTACACACAGGGCAGTCCTCTGATGGGGGAGACACTCGTGCCTATGAAAGCATATGAAGGCACACGGCCACACTGGGAAGGCTCCTGGAGATAACAAGGCTGAGACCCAAGTAGGAAGGGAAGGAGGAAGAAGGGGTGAAGACAGGGTCTGGAAGAAAATGTTTAGGGTAGAAGAAAGGCCTAGAAATGAGAGAACGCTGCCTGGTTCATTTTTATTACCAAGGTGGTTGCATTTTTATAGAGTGCTGGAGACGGAGATGAGGCCGAGAGGGGAGCAGGGGCTGGGGGCCTCTTTCTGGCTTATGAACCTCAGCTCAGGGCAGTGGGGAGCCATTGAAGAGATGAGATTGGTGCACAACTTGACCAGATTTGTGTGCTAGGAAGGGAACTATAGGTACTGAGATTTCCCTTCTCTGGGGCTTATAAGGATTCAGTTAAGCGCTGCTAGATCTCCTGTCACCCTTCGGTAAATGCCGCGGAATCTGATTCGGTTCAGCAGACATTTACTAATGCCTGCTCTGCACAGCGCTTTGCAGGAAGGGCTGAAGAGATGATGTGGCCATAAGCTGGTCATTGGCTTTGTCTGAGAAGGGAGACTTGAATAGAAATAAGGGGAGGCTGAAGCATTGGGGAACTCCTGTCCTTGGGACCCCCCAGCCAGGAAAGCTGCTGGGCAGAGTTAGCATTGTATGGGGTCTCGAGAGGGTAGAAGGTTCTCAGAAATGGAGTGAGTGCTCTGGTGAGTGGACGAGGCAAAGGCTGGAGAGGAGGGTAGATGGATTTAAAGTAAAAGTGTGTGTATGCATGGTGTGTGTCGTAAGTGTGGAGTGTTGCCTACGGTGACAGTCCCTCCTTTCCTCCCCCCAACCCCCTCCATTCCAGTGCTGCTGGCCAGTTCTTCCCGGAGGCAGCGCAGGTGGCCTATCAGATGTGGGAGCTTAGTGCAGTGGCCCGAGTCGAGGTCAGACCCTCCCCACCTCCTGCTTGACCTCTTGACCACAAAGCTTCCACTCTTCTGCTCGCACTTCCTGCTGTTCTGGTTGGCGCTCAGCTGTCCCCTGGTGGCCAGGCCGAGAGATGTCGGTTTTCACCTCTGAAGCTTCCTTTTCTCCTTGGAGTGATGAATTGGTGGGCGGGCACTCTGGCGTGGGCATCTGCTTCTTGCATTAACTTCTAACACGCTGGGAAGTGTTCTGGCCCACTTACTACTAACAGGGCTTGCCGAATGGTGACCCGGCTGGTTTCATGGAGGAGGCTATCCCATCCTGGGCCAAACAGTTGGGCTTAAGAGGCATGAAAGCTGAGAACAAATGGGCACCCCTGGGTGCACAGGAGGACTCAAGATTGTCCTGACCATCCTCAGACCCAGGCTTCATAAAGGATGAGAATGAAAGTTTTCACAGAAGTGCTTGGAGCAAATCATTCCAGAGATCGGTAGCACTTGGTCCACAGGAAAATATTTGGAGCCTTGGACTCTCTGTTATTCACTTGCTGTGCCACCGTAGGCAGGTCCCCACCTCTCTCTGAGCCTCTGTCTTTAAGATGAGGGCGTTAGACATGGCAGTCCCTGTGCCCTGGAAGGGCTCTTGAGCTTTGATGTTCCAGGACAGCATTCCCCAAATTAGAAGGCAAGAACTGTCATTGCAGATGATCTGAAGTTATCTGAGAAATTTAGTTTGAAGGAGGGAGACCTCCATGGCATCAAATAACCTTGACCTTCCCATGGTGGGAAAGCTACTCCTTTTCGATTTCTTCAGTCCTCCTGATGATGTTAAAGACGTGGTCTCGGTTTAGTGCCACGTCTCTGCCACACTCCTTGACTTTTCCTTTTTCATAATGAGAGAGCTGAGAGAGCCAGCTTCAAGTTCAGAGATTTTGCTTTTGGCAGAAATGGCATCTCGGTTAAATGTGGTGATCTGTGTTTCACTACATTTTTTTTGTTTGTATTACATTTATCTTCATGGGTTATTGTTGTCCGTTTATGGGACATGATGCCAACCTTCTATTCATGATAGTGACATAAAATTATTCTCACTCATTAGTTTATTTAATAAATGTTTTGAGTGTTTACTCTGTCAGGCATTATTGTGGGATATCTCAAGAAACAGAATGGATAAAAAAAACCTTGCTTCAAACGTACTTCAAAATGAATGCATTTAAGTAAAACAGAAAAGCTGAATTAAGTAAAAATATTAAATAGCATAGGGCATATGCAAATATGGAAAACATTGTAAAGGAGTGTCTGGAATTTGGGCAACTGTTCTGGTATTGCAGAACATTTCTGCTGCCTTTTCTGGGGGAATGTCTGTTTAAGAGGCAGAAGCGCCTTGGAGACAGGGCAAGATTCTGAGGGACTGAGGAGGCCACAGTGGAGCTAGGACAGAGCTGACTCCTGGGGCAGGAGGCTGGCCACTTTTTTCCAGGACCAGCACTTGTCCTACTGCCTGGCTTGGGTCTGTCTCTCTCCCTCTCTCAGCTCTAGGGCAAGGGTCTGTCTGCTGTGCCTTCACCCCGCCTCTTTCCCCCAAGCTGCTCGGTTTGGGGCTTGTGGGGAAAGCCTCCCCCTAACTCGCATGCTCCTCTCTTGGCCTGGCCCCCCCGGGGGAGGGGCCTCCAGACACCTGCTTAGTCTCTTTCTGCTTCTTGCAGCTGAAGGGAACTGTGCATCCATCCAATGACTTCAACCCTGACGCAGACGCCAAAGCTCTGAGGAAAGCCATGAAGGGACTTGGTAAGGGGGACACGAAGGGGGCAGGGGTGGCCTCTGGGGCAGTGGGTGTGGCAGGTTTGGCAGGGGGCTGGGCAGGGACAAGAGCTGACGTCTCAAACTAGTGTCTTTGCGTCTCTGCCCTCCTAAGGGGGCTCCTGGTCCCCAAGTGCAGGGAGGAGGGGAGAGAAGGAACTTGAGGAACTTGACACAAGCCCTTCCTAGAGAGACTACAGTGTCCCTAGCCTCTCAGGAGCAATGTCCTGGTGTAGAAAAAAGTACTAGGTCTAAAGGCCTGTGTTCTTGCCCTGGCTTTGCCACCAACTCACTCTGTACCTTTGGGCAAGTCCTTCAACCCCTGTGAGCCTCCATTTCCCCATGTTATAAAATCAGGGATGTGGACCCTGTAATCTAAGTCTCAGTTCTCCAGTGGGAGCACCACCCCCCTGTCACCTCCTTCAGGGCCTCCATTTAGCACCAGTGGGAAGAACTACCCTGTGGGTGGATGGATGTTCCTTTCTCCCCCTCCCCATCTGTCCAATAGCACCTCCCTAGGGCCTTGAGTTAAGTCCTGTACTGTGTGGGCTTCATTTGCATTTGTCTCTTGAGAATAACAGTATCTATGGAGCATATCTAGGACTGTAAGATGACAGGTGTAAAAATGCTTTTTAAAGATAGAGTCCTGTGCCAAGTCTTAAGTTGATGGCATTAATCTGAGAAGCAGGAAGTAGTATCCTGATACCTTCCAGAGTCGACCTGCTGTAGTTAGAGGGGCTTGAGGTCCAGCTTTCAGGACACAGAGTCCTCAGCAGGACTTAGATGATGAGGTTAGAAGGATCCCTTTGTAACTACGTCAGCCCTCTTCATGTTACAGGTGTGGAAATTGAGTCCTAGAAAGGGAACAAGACTCGCTGAGCCAATGCCAGAACTAGGACTAGAATTCAGAGGCCCTCATCTTCATCCTAGTGCTCTCTGTTCCCCCAGGGTTTTTTTTGTTTGTTTGTTTGCTTGTTTGTTTTTCCTTAACTGGTGACATGACAGAAGTACAGGGAGGAATCCAGGGGAAGTTAGTGGCTTGGGTCAGAGGCAGGGCTCCTGCAGGGGCTCGGGAGCACATGGCTGCCGAGCCAGGCTTCTACCCTGACAGAGATTGGCGGGTCCCATCAGTGAGGGGCATAGGGGAAGCTGGGCCACAGGCCTGCCTCTGAGCCATGTGGCTTTGGTGACTCAGGAACCGACGAGGGCACCATCATCGACATCATCACACATCGCAGCAATGCCCAGCGGCAGCAGCTCCGGCAGACTTTCAAGTCCCACTTTGGCCGGGTAAGGCCCTGAGCCTGCACCCCGGGCCCACATCCACCCCCTTCTCTGAGGGAGCGCAGGCTATCACAGCCAGCTCTGCACCGTCGGGCACCTGGGGCTTCACGGCAGTGGGACCCCATGTGGTCACGAGTTCTGAGAGCGTCTCCAGCGTTGGGTTTGGGCTGCCTGCAGACACATTCTCTCCAGTCCCCCAGTTTCTTGTGATCAGCATCACGTGTGAAAGGCTTGGGGCGAGATTAGAGATATGAGTTGTTTTCATGCAGTGCTTTGGGCATCCTGCAGTTCCCTCTGCATATAGAGGTTTCAAGGCCCCAAGGCTAAGGGTCAGCCATCAATGTGCCTCCTTCCCTACCTGCTGCTTCCATGGAGAGCAGGTTTTACCCCTGGAGGTTTTTTCCCATCCTCTTTGGCTTCCCCTAAATAGTAAACCCAACATCAGCAAAGCAGACACAGGCTCCCGTAATCCCCTGCATCCACGTGGAGCCCATTTCCCCACTCCGTGTCTCCTCCCTGCCGTGGGTCACACGTGGGCAAGCACTGATGCAGCACGACCCGGGCTCTGTCCTTTGCAGGACTTGATGGCTGACCTGAAGTCTGAGCTCTCTGGAGACCTGGCGAGGCTGATTCTGGGGCTCATGATGCCACCAGCCCATTACGATGCCAAGCAGTTGAAGAAAGCCATGGAGGTACAGTGTGGGCATCAAATGGATGGGGTCTAGTCTATGCAGGTGCTGGGAGCACGCAGCCTCTTCCCTAGCTCAGCTCACCTCTACCCTGTGGCGGCCTCACTCTCAACCAGCCTTTCTCCCCATGGCGGCAGAATGGCTTGTGTACACCCTACAGGTAGCAGCTGTGGTGGAGGGGCCCTTCCTCCCAGCATTTCCACCAAAGAAAGTCTCGGTTTTTACTGTGGTTGGTTTAAGTGGGGTCCCGTGCCCAAGAACCAGAGGGGTCAGGGGGATCTCTTGGAGCGGCAGGAGGAAGCAGGAGGGACCTGGAAGGACCGACAGCCGCCAGAGTCTGCATTCTAGTCTGGCACTGCCACACACTCACTGTGTGTTGTTGGGCCACTTATACTTTCTAAGCCTTCATACCTTCAGCTGTGAAATGGGAGCATTCATCCCCTCCCTTCGAATATGGGGGCGGGTCAAGCGAGGTCACAGGTGTGAAGGGCACTGTTAACGCTGAAGATCTGACCCTGCAATTAGCAAGAAGAGGCGTTAGGTCCTGGCCCAGCTGTTGCTGGAGCGGCTTTGCTTCCCAAGGTGCCAGATGTTCTAGGGGTTCCTTTACTGAGAGCAGATGGTAAACTCCCCTGGGCTATGTGTGTGTTAGCTCAGTGACTTGTCTCATCCACCCACAAGGTGAGGCTTTTGTTTTACCCCCATCTTACAGATGAGAAAGCTGAGGCCCAGAGGTTAAGTTGCTTAGTCGAAGTCACAGCAGCAGGGCTGGGATTCAGACCAAGTCTGTCCGGTGCTAGAGCCTGACTTGACAACCGTGTGAAAACACTAGAGCTTTGGGCCCCTGAAGGATTTGAAAAAGTGAATGACCAAAAAACACAGAATTAGGAGGATGGGGCTGGACCCCAGGTCTCAGGACACTCTAAGGGTCAGGCTGTCCTTGCCACATGCCAGCTTTTAATAAAGAGACTATTAAAGACCTCAGTCGGCCTCGGTCTGTTCAGGGCAGAGAACCCAGGGACCAGCTGACCACTAGGCAGTAACTTCCCAGGACAGAGAGCACGACTTCCCTGTTTTTATAGTCATTGTCCCAACAGCTTGCACATTACAGGGACTGGCACATTACAAGTGTTTCACAGATGTTTGAACCTGTCAATCAATTAACAATCAGTCTTGTCTACCTTCCCTAAAATGGGGACCTTGGAAGAGCAGATTCCCCGAGCTGCCTCTGTCCAGAAGACCTAATGCGTCAGTCCATGAATCACTCATCACATCCAAATGTAAACAAACATAGTATGTTTTCCCCTTAAAGCACCAGACTGTTTTTCTTCTGACAAAATCACATGTGTTCACTGTGAAAACTTGAGAAAATGTACACAGAGCAAAAAAAGAAGGAAACAAATCATCTGTGGTTCCTTCACCTACCCAGAAACCAGTCACTGATGCTGTGTTGCAGTCCTCTGCTCTTTTTACATACTTACGTATAAACTTTTACGTTCCAGTATGTGTTCGTATGTGCGTTTTTATACGCACCTACCCTTCTACCGTATATTCTTTTCTTTTTAATTTTTGGTCCAAAGCAATTCTCATGGGAGGTTCTGAGAATCTTGACAAGATGGAATGTTCAGCCCTGATTGGGCCAAGGTCTCTGGTCTGGGGGCCACGTCTGGGAGAGGAGAGAATCCAGGAAGGCCTGGTGGCCTGGACGTTCGCCTCCTGGATGGTTTCCTGGAGCAGAGGCCTCCCTGGCCCGCGCCCCTTGGGCATCAGCATGGGGGTCAGGGCTGTGGTTCAGATCTTCTTTTCCTTGACATTCTAGGGAGCTGGCACAGATGAAAAAGCTCTCATCGAAATCCTAGCTACTCGGACCAACGCCGAAATCCAGGCCATCAATGAGGCTTATAAGGAAGGTGAGTGTAGGGAGGAGGCCTAGGGCCCAGCACCCTGGGAGGCAGGTAGGAGAAGAGCCAGCTTCTGACCTCGCCCAAGTTTCTCCCTACAGCTCTGCCTTCTCTTAGGCCACAAGGCTTTGATGACCCCCTTGGGTATACCCAACCCTGTGTCTAGGAAAAGGATGCCCGAGACAGAGTCCCAGCCAGACAAAGGCCTGGAGGTAGAAGAGAGTTTGGGAGTGAGGGGAGAGCATCTAGGCTACCGGAGAGGGAGGGAGGCTTCCTGGGTGGGTGGGCTGTGCAGCCACACTGGGTCCCTTGTTCAGAAGGCCCATGCTTGGCTGCATGCTATGCCATCATCATCTTAAAGTTGTTCATAATTTCTTCACAAGTGGCCCCGTATTATTTTGAAGAACTTTGAGTACCAGTTAAAAATGTTTAAACTTTCCCCCTGGTAAGCAGCATTAAAATGGTAGACTTTTCGAGCAGGGGAGTCACATGGCCAGAGCTGTGCTTGTGGGTCTAGCAACTGTCACGCAGTAGGGAAGGGAAAAGAGAGAATGGAGATAGGGAGGCAGTCAAATGGGAGAAGTGAGATGCCATGAGACCTCAACCAGGACGGGAGCAGAAGGAAGTGATGGACCAATAGGCATATTAGTGTCAAGGTCAACAGATGACTAGATGCCCCCAAGAACCAACTGCAAACTCTTTCATCACCACCACCCACACCAACACTGCTCTGGGTCAAGTCTGAGCCTCTAGGCCCCCCTCCAGTCCTTCTTGACCAGCAGCTACCCATAACCCCTTTCTCTGTCTCAGACTATCACACGTCCCTGGAGGATGCTCTGAGCTCAGACACGTCCGGCCACTTCAAGAGGATCCTCATATCTCTGGCCACGGTGGGTGAATTCATGGCCCACGTGGGACCCTGGGGGTGGGGAGCAGTGAGTTAGGAGCCCACTCTTGATGAAGAGACAGGTATTTTCCCACCTACCTACTCAGTTCCACTGCTCAGACAGTTACTGCCTCGTGCAATGCCTTCTCCGTTGTTCACTTTTCAAAGCTGGCTTGGAGCCGCCTTCTCCATGCAGCCCTCCCTGGTGAGCGTCTTAGTCCCATCAGCCTGTCCTTGGGCACCCAGCTGACAGGACAAAGTCATGTGGGTGACCTTTCTCTGTGTTGTACCCGAGAGTTTCCATCACAATCTCTTGGAAGCCCAGATGCCAGGCCCTGATGCAGGCTCAGTGTGTCTGAGTCAGGCCTTGGGCTAATAAGCGCCTTCCAAACGTGCACATTTCATGCTTATGACAGCCCACCCTATGCAGGCAGGATTATTGTCCTCATGTTACATCTGAAGAAAAGCATTCGGAGAGGCAGAGAGGCTGAGCAAGTTCCTGTGGCTACGGAGGGGCACAGAGGGAGGATGTTTGGGGACTGACCTTTCTCACTGGCCCTGCTGCAGGGGAACCGTGAGGAGGGAGGAGAAGACCGGGACCAGGCTCGGGAGGATGCCCAGGTGAGGCCCCGGCGGCTCCCGCCAATGTCTGTCCATGCCAGGCCTTGGCTGTCGGAGCAGGAAAGGCTCCTGGCCAAAGGTATCACTGGTTGATTGGCAGACACTTAGACTCCGGTCCCCTTGTACCACTTCACCCTCAGAAGTGAGAATATGGGGTTTTCAGAGCTCTCAAACTGATGCTCAGAAGCATAGTGCTGGTCTTGTTGGCATTTCCTGTGTGAAGAGTAGTTTTAGAGGCCCAGACCTTCAGAGCTGAAAGGGACTTACAGATGGTCCAAGTTACAGTGGGAAAACAGAGACCCAGAGAGGGCGAGTGACTTCTGAAAGTCACACAGCAAATCAGTGGCCCAGGTGGAATAGACTCAGAGGGAGCAGTCTGGGAGCTTTCTGGGAAGGAGTCTGAGTGCTACAGGTCTAGGTTTATTATCTATGAAATGGGACCAAGGTGGAAGGGAGTATCCTGGGAGAACCTAGAAAGTGAGTTCATGAAGGGCTGTGATTTTTGTTTTGCTCACTAATGTGTCCAAAGTGGCACATGGTCAGAACTCAATATATATTTGTTGTTGAATGAATAAGGAGAGGGGACCCCTGGGCTGCAGACCAGTACTGATCATAGTCTGTAAAGAACCAGGCCACACAGCAGGAGGTGAGAGGCGGGTGAGCAAGCAAAGCTTCATCTGTGTTTGCAGCCGCTCCCCAGCGCTAGCATCACCGCCTCAGCTCCACCTCAGATCATCAGGCATTAGATTCTCATAGGAGCACTGGTCCTTGATACTCAAAAAGTTGGAGACTGCTGCTCTAGAGTCTCTTGGCTGTTCTGCTTCCGCCCTGCTCCTAAGGCTAGGGAGCTTGATGTCTGGAGCTGGCTCCTCATAGAGGCTGGATAACCCCACATCCATTGTCCCTAAGGCTCCCTGTGGCTGGGCAGTCTCTGCTGAGGCCATCTGCATTATCCCTACTCGCCTGTGCCTTATTTCTAGCACCTTCTGGCCTGGCCCTGGTTGCAGATCTCTGTCTCTTAGCCTGACCCTTCCTCCCAGCCCCTAAAAGCTCTAGATCCAGGGATGGGCATAGATACTACAGCTTGAGGATCCAGCGCCCTTCTTTAACAGTTGGTGGTTTGAAAAGAGCTCTGATGGTTTGGGAGTCAGGGCACTAGCTTCCCAGTTCCACCAACACAGGTATGGAATGTTCCAGCAGCATCTGAGCTGGAAAGATCCTTAGCTATAACCTGACAAATTCTATGAAATGATTAGGATGTGTGCTAAGTACTGAGTGTGATGCTAAGACCGTTTTTTGCTTTATGATGCCCCCTTTTTCTTACTAGAGGAAAACAAAGCTCTTTACCTATCCAAGGGTATAGTTTCTAAGTGGCCATTGTGTGATTTAGACCTAGGCCTGCCTGACTTCAAAGCCTATACCTAATATTATTTAATATAGGACCCAATATAATCATTCCCCTGCAGCTTCCAAACCAGGTAAGTGCTGGTGTCCAGTTGTCCAGCTCCTGGTTTGGAGTATAGCTGTCAGAAGCTTCAGGATTCCATTCAAATAAGATACTCTTGCTGCATTATGCTTACATTTATGGGGGAGAGCCTGGAAATCCAGCCCCCTAGAGTGGCTTCCTGAAGCCACATTTCATTCACTCATTGAGCAGATACTTAGGTACTAGTATGAGCAGCCCCACTGAGCTGTTGAGGGTCTTTGAAACTGACATTCTTCCTGAAGTTCACCTCAAATCCATCCTCTACCCGGAAATTCATCCAAGTACTGCCAGCAGGGGGCGGTGGTGGGCCTCACTGGGGTGGTTTTGTAGGAGAGAAGGGGGAGAGAGAACCTGGGTGGAAAGAACCAAGGGAGCCAGAGCCCTGCCCAGCTCAGTTGCCCCCACACCCGCCAGTTCACAGGTTCGAGACCCCAATCTTAGTGTGGGCTCATTTCTTATAACTAGAAACATTTTATTCCAAAAGTAATATGTATTCTTTTGTAGAAACTTGAGAAAATAAAAACAAGCAAAAAAAAAAAAAGAAAGAAAAGAAAAAATTACAGAACCTACCAGTAATAACATTGTTAATATTTTGGAATATATCAGTCTAGTTGGGTTTTTTTTTTTAATGTATATATAAAACATGGTTTCTGATTTATATCAGTTAAAAAATTAATATCCTGTGAACACTGTTGCATATCATTTTAAAAATCAACAGCATTTAATGGCAATATCCTATTAAAGAATCTACCAAGTTTTATTTTACCAGACCTCTTCCTGGTAACCAACTCTTTTATCACACGCATGATTTTTCCATTAGAGTTGATTTCTAAAGGGAAAATGGGAATGCTAGAGGAAAATATATACAAAAATTGAAGGCATTTGATATGCAGAGCCAAGTTCCCCCATAAAAATTCTAGACACTGCACATTAGTACTTGGCAGTGTTTGTTTGCTTGTACATATCCTCCTTCCCATACCCTCTTTCACCATGGGCGTCTAGAATACCCTTGAGCTCTTGGAATTCTGGGTCAGTTATGAGCAGGGAGACATATGTCCAGTGTTCACAATAATTGTCTACATACGTCCACATATGTCCGTTTCCCCACAATAATTGTTAATAGCTTTCCTTTCACTCTTAGTGTTCCAGTTTGAGCAATAAATAATACAGATGGTCTAATTTTAGAACCAGAGAAAAATGAAGAATTGTGGCCAGTTTTAGGTAAATCAGTCTCCAGATTATTATTTTTTTAATATAATAGCTTCATTGAAATGTAATTCACATACCATATATTGACCCAATTTAAAGTGTGCACTGCAGTGGATTTTAGTGTCTTCACAGACTTGCACAACCATCACCACAACTTCAGAACATTTCATCACCCCAAAAAGAAACGTATTGCAGTTACTCCCTGTTTCCTCCCCACCCCACCCCCCCAGCCCTAAACAACCACTAATCTATATTCTGTCTCTGACTTGCCTACTCTGGACATTTCATGTAAATAGAATCATGTAATATGTCGCCTTCTGTGACTGGTTTCTTTCATTTAGTATAATATTTTCAAAGTTCATCTATATTATAGCATATGTATTTCTTCATTCCTTTCCCTTGTAAAATAATATTTCATAGTATGGGTATATAACTTTTTAAAAATCAGTTCATCAGCTAATAGACATTTGAGTTATTTCCACTTTTTGGCTATTATGAATAATATTTATAGCTGCTTGCTAGAAATATTTGCATATAAGTTTTTGTATGCACATATGTTTTTATTCTTCTTGGGAGTATATCTAGGAGTGGAATTGCTGTGTCATATGATAACTATGTTTGACTTTTATAGGAGCTGCCCAGATTAATTTTTGCATGAAGTAACTAGGCTAATAAGGAAACACTTTTGTGTTGAATATCTTGAAAATTATTTTAGTAACCCACTGCATTTTTCATATTACAAATATTATTGTCTTAAAGATACTTCGACAAAACATATATGTCTGGGATTCTCTGACCCAAATAAATGAAGAATGTTTGACACTTTAGATTCTTTTCAAATTTTCTAAACATTTCTCTTTTTAAAAAAAAAAAAAAAAAAAACCTGGCCATTATTTAGCATAACTTCTATTTAAGTTGTGGTAAAATTCACACAATACATGATAAAAATACATATAACAATAAAGTTTACCATCTTAACCATTTTTAAGCGTACAATCCAGTGATTTAAGTGCACTCACATTGTTGTACAACCCTCACCACCATCTCTCCACTGAACTCTTTTTATCTTGTAAAACTGAAACTCTGTCCCCATTAAATAGTCACTGCCCATTTCCCTCTCCCCAGCCCCTGGTAAACGCCATGCTACTTCTTGTCTCTGTGAATTTGACCTTTCTAGGTATCTCATACAATCGTTAGCATACAGTATTTGTCCTTTTGGAACTGGCTTATTTCGCTTGGCATAATGTCCTCAAGGTTTGACTAGATTGTTTTTAATGTAGAAAGTATAAATAAAAAGCAGAAGCATCCCATAATTCTAACCACATCTATTTGACATTAAAATAAAAAATGATATATTTGGCATGTTGAGAAAATGTAAATGTAAAATTTGAGGAAAAATAAAATGAAAAGCTTTCCCTCACAGTCCTCAAAGGCAACATTGTCAACAGTATCTTGACTGTTCCAGTAGGTATGTAGGAGCGAGTGTGCATTTATCTTTTATTTCTAGATAAAAAGAACATTATTATGCCCAATATGTTGTACTTCACTTTTTTGCATAATTTAAATGGAAACTCCTTATCAGAACCGCAGACTAGTCTCATTCTTTTTAATATCTGCTTGGATTTCCATTATTGAAAGAACCATAGACTGTTTAACAGGTCTATTAATGGTTTCCAGGTTTTCTTTGTTGCAAAGAGTACTTCAGTGACCACTCCTGCATTATACATCTCAGAAGACTTTTGCCAGTATATCTTTAAGGCAAATTCCTAGCTACATGATTGCTGGATCAAAAAGCATGTGCATTTTAAATTTTGATAGACATTGCCCATTTATAAAATGAAAAGATTTCTAAAGCATAAAACTTTTGGGAAGTTTATGAGGAGGGTGGTTTAGGTGTGTCCAGTAGATTAAAGTGGAGGGCAGAGTTTCGGGGATACACAGAGCTGGCCATATTTCATCCCTAGGCACTCCAGGCCACAGTATTGGCCTAACAAAATCTGTACTAACAATAGAGTGTTGTGCTCAGCATAAAGGAGCGATTTAAGTTGACCCCTGTAAGATGACTGAACAGCTGGCATTTTTTCAGTTGATTGGCTGTATGCCTCCTACAAGTCCCCTCCCTTTCAGGCCTCAGCTCTCCTGTCCTGTCACTTGAGGGAGTGAACGACAGGTTTCCCCAAGACCCTTAACTCTGAATGTGACGCATGTGGTGAGCTTGGCACTTCTTGCATTCTGACTTCTCAGTGGCTTTGGATATGTACACAGTAGGTCTAGATTTGCCCTAGGCTGCCAGGTGATGACGGCTAGAGTGCCCCGTTCTGTGTCCTTTCAATATCCCTCAGGTGGGCATTTTTGTCGTTAAGTAATTCCCAGGCCTATCCCCATTTTGAGCAACAGCCTAAAGTTCAAGGAAAGGTGTTTTCTCTCTTCCCTACTCCCATTGTGGTCTCAAGTCCTCTTGGGGCCACTTGGGACCTTTGCTACCCTAAGCCAGGCCCCCTGCCCCTGCACCCCAGGGCCCCCAGAGCCACCCTCTCTGGGCCTCCTCTGACTCTTGCCTTCCCCTCTCTCCCTCCTATCTCTCCTCCCTGCTCTCAGGTGGCTGCTGAAATCTTGGTGAGTGTTATGGATTTTAAGGCCTCTCTGAGTGAAGTCTGATTCTGTCTGTGCCTCTGGGTGGGGCAAAGCGGGGCAGAGTCAGGCAGTGATTTGGGAATTCGCCTGCAGCTTCTCTCTCTCTCCTTCAGAGCCTTGTTAAGAACCCCGCTGGGTAAAAATGGGCCAGGCGAGTGTTTCCCAAACTTTAGCCACTCCCCACATGATTTGTGCTAGGTATAACAAGCTGTGAATATTTTTCTTTACATACTTTTTTTTAAAACTTGAAATGATTATTTTACAAGGAAATTTAATATCAGCCCAACAATCTAAATAGAACTAGTAGCCAGCAAGAAGACCATTGTGGAAACATATATATGCGGTGTGTTAAAATATGTTTGCCATTCATGGCAGTTGGGGAAACACTAGCTAGGCCCTTTTTCCTTGCCCACGTGCACAGACCCACTTCCTGAATGGGCTTTCAGGGAAGTTTAAGGACGGAAGGAGAACTCTGAGTCTCCACAGTCTCAGAACTCTTGTTTGCCCCTCTTCTGGGCCACAGTCCTGTGGCCCCGAAGCCAGGGTGGAAGTGCCTAGTACTCAGTCCCTCTGTGCCAGTCGGCAGCATCCCTGGGAACTAGAGGGGTTGAGGAGGCCAAGGAAGGAAGAAAGAGCCAACACCAGCCTCCTTGGGTGGCTGGGTTAACACAGCTTCTAAGTGCCCTCAGCCTAGACAAAGACATGAAAGTGAATAATAACCAAGGCTTTCTTGTGTCTTTCTTCTCAAATCCTTGCCCCACATGGGCTCTGCAGGAAATAGCAGACACATCCAGCGGAGACAAAACTTCCCTGGAGACGCGTTTCATGATGATCCTGTGTACACGCAGCTATCCGCACCTCCGGAGAGGTGAGGCCCGACCCTTTCCCCTCCCCAATTCAGCAGCAAGATCCCCAAATCTGATAAGAACTTCTCCACTCCCTGAGACAAGAAGAGCCAATTGCCCACCCACCCTCTCTTTAAAAGACCTCAGCAATGGAGTGCGGTAGCTGATGGGGACGCAGGGAGCCCTGGCGCTAACGCATCAGTCACCCTGGGGCCAACGCCCTTCACTTCCTTAGGGAAGCAGGCAGGATGCTTGGGATAAGGGAGGGCAGGTGGCTTTCACCTCCGATGCCAATCTGATGGATGGGTAGTAGCTGCCTGGAATGCAGTGTTGAAAAGATTCTGTATCATGATCCATTGGTGATGTCTGCAGGAAGAAGTGCTGGGGGGCCGTGTCCACATAAGAACCATATACACGTCTTTGAGCCACAGGCTGCCATATGCACAGGGCACATCTGTATGCTGTGGCCCTGACATTAGTGCCCTTTCCACTAAGACCTTTACATTTTAGCATGTATTTGCCTGGTACTCTTTTAGTAAAACACTTACAGTGCTTTAGCATTGTGGCTAAAGGAATGAACCTGAGAGCTGGACTGCTTTGATTCAGATCTTCCACTTAGCAGCCTTGTGACCTTGTGTACATTACTGATTGTCTGTAATATCTCAATTCCCTTGGCTATAAACAGGGATTTTAATTCTACTTCACATGATTGTTGTGTGGTTATAAAAAACATAATAACACAAAAACCACTTAGCACAGAGCCTGGTTCATAGCTACTCCCTCAATGTCACCATTGTCTTACTGAAATTAATCTCCATCCCAGCTTGACATGGGAGGAGGGGAGGCCCAGGAAGGGAGAGAGGATCCCCACAGTCACTCAGTGAGCTCGGAGCAGAGCTGTGGCAGGGACCCATGCTTCTCTGCTCCCCTATTCCAAGTTCCTGGGATTTGTCTGAGGCTCTGGGGCAATGTCTGACTCAACACAGATTTGGCTCCGAGCCCAAGGCAGTCTGAGGTCAGAACGGCCCTCCCACAACGATCTGCCCAGTGCAGTTAGGCCTGGGCACGGTCAAGGCCTGCTGCCCCTTTCCATTTTCTCAGGTGCAGCCCATGGGTGGAGCTGGGCAGGGGGGAGGAGTGGTCTTGCCCCTCTCTCTGAGCTGAAACTCACCCCCCACCTCTGGGCGTCTTTTGGGGCCAGTCTTCCAGGAGTTCATCAAGATGACCAACTATGACGTGGAGCACACCATCAAGAAGGAGATGTCTGGGGATGTCAGGGATGCATTTGTGGCCATTGGTAACTGCCAGGACCAAGGGAAGGGGCTGGAGGTCAAGGGCAAGGGATGGGGGGGCACTGGGAACATGGCCAGATTCCCTGGCAGCTTCCTAAGCTACTAGTACTGGGAAATCCACACCACCACTTATCGGCTCCAGGGTGCTGTCAACATGTGATTAGGGGGGTAACATGAGGACTTGTTCCAGCCTTCAGGGCAGGAAGAGGAAACAGCTCTCCCTAGGGAAGGAACTGGGAGCGTGATGGCAGGGCTGGGTAGAGGCACAGTTTCCTGCAGGACTAGGGTGTGCATGGGCATACGCGCACACATACACACACCCTTCCGCATCACTCTGTCTGAGGCAGGTTCCGGGGGATGGTTTTGGGATTGGTTGCAGAGGATGAAAGTTTTTGGCCAGTCTGCTCTTTAGCCAGACTGACTCAGTCCTGAGCCTGGAGTCAGGGCAGGCTTCTTGGAGGAGGTGACACAATGGGAAATGTGCATATCAAGTATAGCCTTGCAAGGTGGGGTGGGATTTGCAGAGGTGAAATAATGAGGGACAGATGGGAAACTCCACCATACCAGAAAGACATGTTCAGAGGATGGGGGTGTGGGGGAGTATGCAAAGGCAATGAGATAGCACAGGAGAGAGGCCGGAGCTTTGACTTACAGGCCAAGGAGCTTGGGATATGTTTGGGAGGTGGTAGGGGGCTTGGAAGGTTGTTGTAGGATGTGATCTTTCCCATGGGTTCCTGAGCCTGCCACAGGGGGCGTGTGACTGCCCCTGGGGTACACAGCTCTAGCCTCTTGTCCCCCGCCCTCCTCACAGAGATTTTTTTATTGAGTCATTCTGGCTTTCTGGGACTGGTGTCTGATTCCTCTTCCTTAAGCTGAGACACTCCCCTGTGGGCTCTAGAACCTGGAAATCCAGCAGCTACTGAGGGCTAGAGACCCCCACATCAGCATCATTTGGGTGGGTATGGGTGGGGAGCAGGGGCTCCGGGGTGGCCACAGTGTGCAGACTCTGGGCAACACTCAGCCTCAGGGACTGGCACGGTGCCTTAAATAATACCAAGTCATTCTTTACCTAGTATTTCTGCACCTCAGTAGTTCTCAAACATTAGGCTGCACCAGACCAACCGGGTTTATGCTAGCACCAGGACTGTCCGAGCAAAGGCGGATGAGGTGGTCACCCACCTTCACAGTTGCAGCTTCAGCACACCTGGGGCGGGGCTTGGAAATCTGCATTTCTGCCAAGTCCCTCGATGGTACTGATGTAACTGTCCAGGAACCATCCTCTGACAACTGCTGCTCGAAATATTCCTTGAGTATGAGTCCCTAGGTGGAGCATAAAACCTGAGTTGTAAACAAGTCCTCCAGTGATTCTGGTGCACGTAGGAGTCTGAGGCGCTGTGCCTTGGGTTCATGAGGGATTTCTTCCCTTCCAATTCTCTACTGACCTTAGTTGATTGCAAGCTCCTTAGCAGGAAGCGAGCTGTCACCCAATGAGAGCCAGGCCTAGGGATGAGCCAGAGGAGGCGGCATGGGGAAGAGGAAGTGAAGATGTCAGGCTCTGAGTATTACCCCAGGGTTGGCAGTGACCTTCAGGCCCAGGCTGGGGGAGAGGAGGGGAGAAGAGAGCCCTGCCCAGAGTCTGGGTGCGCTTCCTCTGACCAAGTTTCCTGAATCCTTTTCCTCTTCCTACCAGTTCAAAGTGTCAAGAACAAGCCTCTCTTCTTTGCCGACAAACTTTACAAGTCCATGAAGGTAAGAAAACTTGCTTGTTTGTTCTTTTTCCTTCCAGCACATCTGCCCGCCCATAAACACAGGAGTGGGCCGTCCCCCCAGATCAGGACTTGTGACCACTGTGTCCCCTATTTGATATTTATCAGCATCTGCTCTGTGTCTGGCTCTAGGATTGCAGTTCTCAGCCAGAGGTGACTTTTTAGCAACGTTCAGAGACATTTTGGGTGTCACAGCTTAGGGAGTGTGGCTGTTGGCATCTTATGGGTAGAAAGCAGGTATGCTGCTAATAGCCTACAGCACACAGGCCAGATTCCCACAAGAATAATCTGGCTCCAAAGGCCAAAGTTGAGAAATAGAATCTTTGCACACTTGCTTTGGGGACACAGGGCTGAGTAGGACACAATCTCTGCCCTGTCGGAGCTCATAGTCAAGCAGCTGACACAGTGCCTTTTCTGACAAATGCTCACAAAAAGTAGCAAGTGCTCAGCCCTGGCTTTATGAAAACTGAGGACATGCCGTACACCCTCTCAGCCCAGCAAGTGGAGACGCAGCTGCTGACAGAGCCTGGGCAGACTGCTTGGTGGGAACAAGTACGAGACCCCTCACAGCCTGCAGTCCCCAAACCTGACAACCATTTATTGGGTGCTCATCATGTGCCAGCTCTGACTCCTCAGCTGGTGTTCTGAGCTCCCGGGGAGTGGAGATGGACCCTGGCTGTCCACATACTCCGTGTTCCCTGCCTGTTCCTGATGCCCTGTATTCATTGCCCAAGGTTGCTGTAACAAACGACCACAAATTGAGTGACCACAGAAATTTACTCTCTCACCGTTTTAAAGACTGAAAGTCCAGAGTGAAGGTGTTGGAGGGATTGGTTACTACTGGAGGCTCTGAGGGAGAAGCTTGCCCATGCCTCTCCCAGCTTCTGGTGGTTTCTAGGCTCCGGGCTCTGCCTTAATCTTCACATGGTCGTCTTTGTGTATATGTCCATGTGTCCTCTTATAAGGACACCAGTTGTTGGATCTAGGGCCACCCTGTTCCAGTATGACCTAAACTCGTTACATGTGCAAAGACCCTATTTCCAAATTGTGTCACATTGTAGGGTTCCAAATGGATATGGATTTGGTGCGGAGAGGGCACACTATTCAGTTCAATTAGGCCATTTTTGCCTTTTTGGCCCAGTCCTAGGCCCAGGGGAATTTGAGTCAGGACTATTTGTGGAAGATGGATGCAGACTCTCCCACCCTGGTCTTGGAGGGAAAAGGAAGAGAGGCAGATGGACACCCACTAGTCCTTGCCTGATTTGGCCCCATTTCTTCTCCCACCCTGTGTTCCCCCCGTCTTCTGCTCCGCCAGGGTGCTGGCACGGATGAAAAGACCCTCACCAGGATCATGGTCTCCCGAAGTGAGATCGACCTGCTCAACATCCGGCGGGAGTTCATTGAGAAATACGACAAGTCTGTCCACCAAGCCATTGAGGTGAGAGGAGAGGGTGGAGGTCAGTGGGGAAAGGGGTGAGTGTCAGATCCCAGAAGGTAAGACTTGAAGTTCTTTTCATTCCCAGTTTTTTTCTCAATGAGCTGCCTCTTAGAACAGCCAGGATATGGCTAAATGAAAAGAGACATGCCTCCTTGTTTATACTGAAATAAATTCCAGATAGAGCAAGAGATTTATAATTAAAGGTTTCCAAATAAAACAAGAGCTCCCCCTTTTTTTTTGGCCTTTTAACAACTTTTATTTAAGTATAATTTACATATTATAAAATTCACCTGTTTATGGGTGTAATTTTAAAATTTTTAGTAAATTTAGTGAGTTGTGCAACCATCACCACAATTAGGAACATTTCTGTCGCCCCACTAAGATCCATGTACCTGTACCTGTTTCTACCCTCAGCCCTAGGCAACCGTCTCTACAGAGACAGAAAGTGGTATTTCATGTAAATGGAATCACGTAACAAGTGATCTTTTGTGTTTGACGTTTTTTCACTTAATGGAGCCCAATTTTTTGTCTTTGACACTGACTGGTCAAGATCCTAAAGTGTTTTATGCTGTACTTGGTTGACAAGACTGTGGAACATCTCATAGGTGGTCTCAACAGACTTGGTAGGGAGGTAGCACATCTTAAAAGGGTAGTTTGGGGATTTCAAAATTTTAAATGTGTCCACTTGGGACTTGGTATTTCTATGTGTAGGAATTTATCCTATAAATAAAATCACACATGTTCCCAAAGGCATGTAAGAGAATATTTATGTGAGCATTATTTACAGTAGCAAAAGAGTGGAAGCCGTCCATGCCGAACTAGTTAAATAAATGATATGTCCACATGGTAGAATACGATACAGCCATGAAAAAGCATCAGGAAGCTCTATGTGCTGGTCTGTGATCTTTTCTAAGTCCAAAAAAAAAAAAAAAGTCGTGTGTCCATTTGTATAGAAAAGGGATGTTATACAGAGATATATATTTGTATGTGTACAGACCATTCCTGGAAAATGGACAGCTGGGAGGAGGGGGCATTGAGTCCATCAGGATTGTTTTCACTCACTCTGTTTTCCCTCTGCCCCTGTCAGGGTGACACCTCTGGAGACTTCATGAAGGCCTTGCTGGCTATCTGTGGTGGCGAGGATTAGGGCCACTGGCCTTGGTGGGCATCTAAGCTGAGAAATGGTCATCAGCACCAGCCGCCGTGACCAAGCCTGATTGCCCCAGCTCCAGAGACTAAGGAAGGGGCAGGGAGGGGGGAGGGATCAGTGGGGGCTCTTGTCATTAATGGGTTTAGGAAAGGCTCCCACTCACATGGGCCACTGAGGGTCCAGCCTGGTCACTGCTCACATCTGAGTGGCTGAAGAACCATAGCCACAGATTCCGTCCACCTCCACTCCCCATCTTCCTCCTCGGCCCTTCTGCCCCTTGTCACAGCCCTGCCCTGGTTGGGGCTTTGTCAAATCTAAAAACATACTGAGCCTCTGTCTATGAAACAAGAGACGTGTGTGCTTTGAATGGGGGTGGGGTGGGGAGGTAGCAGGTGCCAAGTGTTCTGGGGGAGAGCGGGAGGGGTAAGTGTCTTCTGGCCAGCTGGCAATCCTGTCATTGTTTCACCACCCACATCCCTCCAGTTTGTGCTATAGGACACTGGGGTCCAGTTACCTGGGTTTAAATTTACATCAGCTACACACTTGCTTTCTGACCTTGGGCCAATCTTTTTCTTTCCCTGAGTCTCTATTTTCTTATCTACAAAATGGGAGAGTTGGGGGAAAAGATCTTGGCTTTCTCTTCTAACATTGACATTCTAGGATGTGCCTCTAAATCATTCCCTTTACACTTGTTTTCTCTTTAAATAGACACACAAACACATTTCCAATGAGGACCTGTGTTTCTGACCTAGCACCTGCTGCCTAGATTTTCCTCATTAGAGCCTGAGATTGTTAATGCTGCCCAGGAGTGAGTTCCATCTTTATACTCTTTGCTGGAAATCCCAAAGGAGAGTCTAAGCTCTGTGTCTTGAGCCTCCTCTCTTCCCTCTGATGCCTGGACGTTTCTCTGTGTGCTCTTCATCCATTGCAACCAAACCCAAACTTCCTTTTTTTGAACTCTTCAAGGGTACCAGATGCGATCGTGATCTGGGGAGGCCCATGGAAAGTTTCCACTTTGTGAAGATCACTGATAAGCAGTAGAACCGACTGCAGTTTCTCTGTCTCCCTTCCCCCAGCTCTTCCTCTACCAAGACTTGGGTCTAATGTTGTCCAGCGACCATGGCATGAACCTGCCTGCTGGCTAGAGGGCTCTGCTGCCTATCCTGGCTGGCCCGACCTATCCTGGCAGTTCATTGTGTGTTTATTGTAGTAGCTGTGCAGAGACCATAAGTAGTAGGAAGACATGCTGGGTCTGGTCTTAATCCTCCTTCAGTGTGTTACCTTGGACTAGCTATCGCCCTTGCTAGGCCCCGTTTCTTCACGTGTACAGTGAAGGATTGGACCCGACAGTTTTGAAGAGCTCTCTCTTCATCTCTGACAAGTTGAGTCTGAAAGTAAGACTGTTTACCCTGTTATGTCTTCTCCACTTCCTTCCACCGGGCTGTAAGTCCAAACCCCATGGGAGTCAGCTGAGCTTTTGGGGGTATTTGCCCAACTTAATTTAACTGTTACCAAAAGATAAATTTAACAGCATGGGTAAGAGCTATGGAGTCAAACCTTTGCCATTAACCGACTGAGCATGTCATCTCTGGGCCTCAGTTTCCTTATCTGTAGAATAGGGCCCCCAGTTATACTTAGCTCATAGCCATTGTAGGGTGAAAGAGATGATGCCTGGAAGTGTGGAGCAGGGCGTGCCCGACTTGGAGTCACCTGTCGGCACCAGCTGCCCTGAGCCAGGCCCCGTTATAGGAGCCAAGAGGTAGATCCTGAGATGTTTTCTGAGCTTTGTTTTCAAGACGTCAATGGCAGCCCACACAGGCATAGGAAATTTCCTTTAAAATATGTACTGAGGGAAAAATAGGATGAGAGTAGAAAAAAAAGAAGGTGGAATCTGAGAGAATAGAAGTTGGGAGCCCCTTGAGGCCGAGGGTAACACACAAGTGGAGAAGCGAAGAGTTTCTAGAATCCCTAGAAACCAGAATGAGGGAAGCTCACACTGAGCGCTTGTGACGTATGAGACGCTGTTCTAATCTTCAGTGAAGGTGAGGTGCATTCTGGGATTGGCTAGTAGTAGGAGGGGAGCCCTCAGGGTTTGTGGGATGGGGTAGATGAGATTAGAAATGGGAGTTTGCATGCAATTTTAGAGCACTTGTGTGTAGGGATTTTATCTTATAACCCAGGGCGAGCCTTTCTTGCCTAGGGAAGGTGTGTATCTAGCCCTGCATTTAAGAAAAACATGAAGGGACAATGACCAGTTAGAGCCTGAGACCCAAGTGCCACATTTTTTCTTGGAGCTGTGGCAAAAGAAAGAGTAGCTACAAAATGTAGGGCACCTCGTTCACTCACTTATTTTCATTCATTCATGCAGCTTATACTTACTGAGTCTCTCTTATATGCCATGCTATGTGCTAGATGCTAAAGATAGAAACAGACTGTCGTGGTCCTAGGCCTCAGCTTCCATTCGAGTGTCCCTCCCACCCAGCGCTCCCTAAAACACCACATTAAGAGACAACGTACCAGAGATTGCTTCTGTGGCCAAAGTTCAAGGGAGAGAAGTAGAGACTAAATTAACACTAAAAGGAAAGAGAAAGCAGAAGCCCAAACCACGGCTGTCTCAAAGTGGGAGGAAAGAAGTATGGTTGTGAATGTTCTAAGTGTGGAAGGGGCCCTGAAAAATTCTCACCTCCCTCTCTGTTACAGAAAGACAACTGTCACTTCCACAGAGAGGAAGCAACTGGCCCAAGGTCAGAGCAACTTAGCAGCAGGCAGAGCTGGACTCCTACAGTCCTGGTCCAGGGTCAGTGCTTTTATAAACACCCTGACCCGTCTGCTTTCGTCATTCTTCCCCTCTGAGGGGAGGCTTCACCCCAGAGTCATGCTCACTGCCCACCTCCAACCCTGAGTGATGCATTTTCCCTTCAGGGCAAACCCTTTCAGAAGCTCTGGACTGGGATGTGCCCACCTTGGTCTTTGGGGCCACAAGGAAATGACTGAAGGAAGTGACTGACTGGAGGGAGGTTGCCCTTTTAATCAAGCAAAGAACAGCAATTTGGGAATTGCCACTGTCGCGTTTCCTGCCATTGGAGAGCCGTATGGGAACTGCTGGCTATTCAAAACTCCTGATATATACTGTGCCCCAGCTTTGCTGGGAGCCCCAGTCTGCCAGAGCAATCCCATGGGAGAAACTTCTCCATAGCCATCCCTTCCTTTGCAGTGGTACAGGGGTGATCACCTCATTCTAATCCGAGGGTTCAAGTGATAAATTGATACAAACTGCATGAAACTGTAGACAACACATCATGGGTTGACTGAGCTGGAAATGGTCATAGAGAGCATCCATACCAACCCTCTCATTTCCTAAGTTTGGAAATTGAAGCCCGGAGAGCAGGAATGGGACCATGGCTTTAGTAAGAGCTAGATCTGTGTGTGGGGGGGGGGCACCTGCATCTCCTGGCTCCTGCTCTGCTCCCTCTGTGGACACATCCTCTTTCTCTTGAAGGCAGAAGCCAGGCTGAACTGAGAATGGGAGGGAGAAGTGGCAAGTTGCCCAACCCAGATTTCAGAACCCAGAGCAATAAATCGGTGTTCAGACAGCCCTCTGCACTCCCCTCCAACCTCAGATTTCCCAAGGCAGACTTCCCCGCTTTATGGCTGGAGTTAGGCAAGTGGGAAATTCTGGTTGTATAACCCAGTGGCCGCATTTACAGGGAAGCGCAGGCTGGCCTCAAATCCCAGTCAACCTCTTCGCAATAGACAAGTCCCGTGGGCTTTCTCTGCCTAGATTTCCTCATCTGTAAAATGGGAATGACAAAGGTTTCTATCTCACAGGATTGTTGGAAAGATTAAAGTAATGCATGTAAGTCATCATTCAGGACATAGGAAGGACTCAGTAAGTATAAACTCTTCGTTGTTAACAAATAGGTCCGATTCCATTTCATAGAGGAGAAAGACGGAGTGGGGGAGTCTCTTCAACAGCGTCTGATGACCACCAAGTCCCAATGCCATGCCACTGACCCTCAGAGAGCTAAGTGAGGAAAGAAGATTATTAGAAAAATTCAACCATGCGATATAGTAGCAAGTGGTATCAAGTGCAGAGGCCACAGATTAACCACAGAGAGGCCTAAGAACAGCTCCCTGGAAAGGAGCATATGCGAGGCACCTCATAAGAAATGTTTAGATGTGCTTTCAACAGTCAAAGATTAAAGGCAGAGGGAGTTCCAGGCAGAGGCAACAGCTTGAGCAAGAGTACAGAGGTGGGAAGTAGAGGCAATAGAAAGTGTCAGCAGGGCCTTGGGCCCCACACCCAGTGTGACACCATCTGGGAAGGTCATGGAGAGTATAGGCTGGAGTGTGGACTTCAACCCTCTAGTCCCTGGCCAGCTCCTGAATGTGCTAGGGAGCAGAGAAGTGTGATTAGAGATGTCCTTTAGAAAGATGCCTTTGGGGGCCAGTGGCTGGGAGAGCCTTGGACAGACTTGCAATTATTCCTTGGATGTGGAGGGATAAAGACCTGAGCCAGAGTGAAGGAAGCAGAAATGGAGAAAAGAAAAGAAATGGAGGGGGAGCAAGAAACCAAGGGAACTGCCTGAGCAGCTGTGGAAAATGAGAGGGAGGCAGGGGTAAAGCCAGGAATTATTACCTGGGAACCCGGAGGTAGGAAGTGCTTTTATAGGCAGGATGTGAGGCCAAAGGGCCAGGATGCGGGCCATCCCACTGTCCTTTCAGCTAGGTACGGACTGAGGAAGCCCCAAAGCAGAGTCATTCAGGAATGAGCCCTTCCCCCAAATCCAGCTGTCACAGCAGTTTCCAGAACATACATTTCCCTCTGTGAGATGGCCCCACCCCTTCCTCCCAGCCAACCCCACTATTGTGCTGCCAATTGTGGTTAGAACCTCCTACTGGCTACCTCATTGAGATGGCCATGGACCTTGAACTAGAGATAGCCATAGGAGGGATGGGAGGGCCTGATAATTGAACAGGGAAGATAGAGGATGGACATAATGACCCCGAGCCTGTGCTGGCCCAGCAATTTCCATTCCCACTTTCCCACATATCGTATCCATTCAAGGCCCATAAATACTACTAATCACACACAGGATTCCAAATCACTGCCAGTCCTACCCAAAGGGACACACACTATGTATACCCAGAATCAGAAACATACACTGTAGACCACATAGAGAAAAATAGAATGATTAGGCCCACAAATACACAGCCGGTAACAAACAGAAATACAGACATAGTTGCCCATATACGTGCTACTGGCCTCATGCAAGTACCTAAACTCGCTTTTCACACTCACACTTTTCTTGGCACATAGTCTTCCTTGCAGCACACAACTCCAGAAATCAGTGGCTGCCTGTTCTTGGGTATTTTCTACCACAGGAGGAGAAAACACCCAGGCCCTGCGGAGGGCACAAGCAGTTTGGGGCCTGACTGCCCTGACGTGAGCTCTGGTCCTACTTGCTGCCCTGCTCTGGGGAGGCAAGACCCGCTAGCTCCCTGGGGAACCAGGTGGTAAGTGGGGTCAGCCTTGGTGGGGGCGGTGTCCTTGGGGAAGTCCTTTTGGTGGTAGTAAGGCTCAAAGTGAGTGAAATATAAAGAGGTAGGAGAGAGATATCTTCCTTCAAAAGCATTGTTCCCGTTTCATTCACTTTTCCAGGAATGTTCTAGAAGCTGGTGATGAAAGGGTTAACCACACCTGCTGCCATGCCCCCTACCATTCTGAGTGCTGGGATTTGCCCAAAGGGAGCCAAGATCACTTCCTTCCCATGCAATGCCTTTTAGCTGTTCCCAGGATAAAACTCCCCAGTGAGTGAGATGGAAACCTAAAATGAAAGTTTGTCAGACTTCTCGGACTCAGGCCCCATTACTGTCATCCTTGTCACCAGCAGCAGCATCACCGAATTCATCATCATCATTGCCTCTTCCCTTAGTCTCCCCTTGAGGTTGGAATGTACTGCAATCTGTTGGGCAAATGTACCCTCCCCTCACCAGCCTCAGGCTCCCAACTTTCCTATTTAGAAAGATGTTTCAGGGACAAAATGAGATTACATACAAGGAGCCTGGTACCCTGGGAGGTTCAGACCTTGTTCTTTGCCTTCCTCACTTCCTCACCTCTCCCAATATCCTCTCTCCCTGCTTCCCTCTCGCATCCTGGGGTCCAGGTTAGTTGGAGTACAATATTTGCATAGACATGAGACCTCACCCCGGGGAAATTCCCCCTGGTGACCAGGCTTCCTTTCTGAGGTCAGGCCACATCATCAGACACTGCTCCTTCCTCTCCAGCATGCCCCAGCCTCCTGCTGGCTTTGGCTCCTGTCATTTGGCAGGTGTAGATCCAGGTTCACAGATTTGGTCCCATTCTTGATTTCGGGTACTGTTTGAAAGAATCTGAGTATAGAGGGTGAGCTGGGGACTTGGAGCAAAAACGGAAGTGGTAAATACTTCATGAATAGAGGAAAGGGCAGTAACAGCACGTGGTCTGGAAGCCTGGACTGTGATGCTAACTCGTCAACAGCTCTCTGCCTGACCCTCCCTTGGCCTTAGTTTTCTCTTCTGTCCAACCACGGTTTTTGTTAAAAGAATTTCTAAGCTTTGTTCCACATCTAATGGGCTAAGAAGCCACTTCCTTTAGCAGCACAGTCTTGCAACATTTGTTCTTGGATCATCTTCCTTTGACAAGAATCTTGCAACATAATGCCCCATATCTGCTTTCTTGGGAAGCACAATTTCACAAAGTGCACCCCTGAATTCCATTTTTCAGATGCTGACAGAATTGCACTTCTCGGAATTATCTCTCCTCGTAGTGAGTCGGTTTGAGATTTAATTTTTCCTTTCACACCCATCATGTATAATGTTATGTGACACACAGAAAGTGGAATAGAGCTCTGTTGTCTCCAGATTCTAAAATCTGTTGTCCTCACGGTCTCTGATGCTGGTACTGAGAAGGTACCTGCCCTGGTACAAAAAGGGGAACAGGCTGGGCAAGGCCACAGTGCCCCAAGAAACAGTGAGGTCCTGGGACCACCTGCGTCCGAACCAACTGTGAGAATGCCTGCTTCAAGAGCAGGGGTCACAACTCTGAATCACCTAGGGTGGGTGCTTTTTAAGTACCAGTCCCAGGCCACCACCCTCCTCAATTATCTGATGTAATTAGTCTGGGGTAGGGCCTGGGCATCCTTATTTTTACAAAGCTCCCCAGGTGATTCTAATGTGCAGCCAGAACTGAAAACCGCTGATCTAAGGCCCCACCGAAGATCAGATGGATCAGATGATTCTGATTCTGATGAACAGTGAAACCAATGAAGCCCTGACCTAGGATATTTATGAAATTATCTGCCCTTCTAGGCAGAACGCCATTCCCAGGGTTATAGATGGGCAAACGGAATTGATTCCCTTATACAGATGAGGAAGGTGAGGGAAAGAGGGAGGAAACTTCTGCTGAGGTCACACGGTGAGTCAGGAATGACAGTGGGCGTAGTACCTAGCAGGTTCTTGGAGACTCCAAGTGTTTTTGCGAGTCATGGATTGGATGCCTGGGGGACCCAGGAAATACTAGCCTGGTACCTCCTAGTGGTTCATGATAGTGAGTTCTCCTTGGCTGCCTGCCTTTGAGCAGATACTTCTCTCTTTGGGGTTGAAAGACCCAGCCTGAGGATCCAGGGCTTCTCAAACTCTACTAAGTACTAAAATTACCCCCTAGGAGATCATTAAAAATACTGCCCCTAGATCCCATCCCCCAGAGAGTCTCATCTCTTAAGTCTGTGGTAGGACCCAGAAATCTGCCCCAAATCTTGGGGTGGGTCCTAATCACATGAGGAGTCCACATTCTTTGAGAGCTTTCAACAGAACTGGTAAATCAAGAAACACACAGGATCAAATCCATTTATTCAATAAATAAATGTGGATTGATTGGCTATTATGAGACTGGCCCAGTGCTGTTCCCACAACAAGACCAGAGACATCAGGGTGGGAGAGGTGGGGCTGGATAATTAAGTGTCAATGGGCCTAGGAAAGCTTCCCCATGTATATCCAAATTTCACCCATCTTTTGAGGTCCAGCAGAAGTCTCATCTCCAAGTGAGCTCTGAAGACAATACCTGAGCTTAAACTCCAGCTGTGCTACTTTTTAGCAGTTGGCTTAAACCACCACTATGAGCCTCAGTTCCTCCTCTGTCACATAGTAGTACCAATTTCCTAGGGCTCCGATGCGGAATGCATGTGATAATTCATCTAAGAGCACTTAGTGCCATCCCTGGTAGATGTTAATCTTAAATATTAGCTATTAGCGTTATTTCCTGATCATCTTGGCCTGCCCTGATTTTTCCTTCCTCTGAACTTTTGGACTTCTTCCTAGTGTCAGAATGAAAAATCCCTTAGTGATTATCTAGTCTGATTTTTTTACATTCTCACAGAAGAAGAAGTTGAGGATCAGAGAGGGAAAAGAACTTGCCTGGGATAACACAGCAGAATGAGGACTCAGACTCAGCTTTTCTGGTGTCCATTCGAAGGGCCTCTTCTTCCTCGATGTCTATCCCGTGGCCCAAACAGGGAAGGCAATGCTGGAGAATTCATGGCTGGAAGAAGGAAGAGGGAGGAGAGAAAGTGGGAGAAGCTGATTGCTCTCAGCATTTTGACAGGGAAAGAACGAACCCCAGTGCTAATCTCCTCCCAGGAAGTGCAAGCCAAGAATTCCTACCTGGAGATTCATATGGGTCCAGCTCCTTTAGTCTCCTTTGCCCTTCAAGGTCCCTCTGCCATTTCAGACTCCATGAGCAGAAATCGGTCCAAGCAGGGCTTCGTGGACTCACTGAGGGTCTATGATTACTGCGGTCTCTGGAGAGAAAACATCATGTATAGAGTGAATGTGGCAATCTAGAAACATCAGGGCTAAACGACACATTCTACTGATGAGGAATCTGAAACTCCGTTTCTCCAATTTAATGGAAGGCTCTGGCCGACCCAGGGCGCTGATCCCAAGTCACAAGGAGGCTTCATAAAGGCAGCCAGGGACAAGATTTCTGTCTCTGATGCTGAGTCCTGACTCCAGCCCAAATGCCTGCTTCTGAGCTGTTGGAGACACAGGTGAGGGAAGCTCTGCACCTGACAGTGTGGGTATGAGAAGGTGTATTTTAATCCCAGCAGAAGAAGGGGTTTATGTGGAGGGAATCACATCTTCCTTTGTGCCTGGTCTAGCTCAAGAATTAGTGCCATCAGCCTTATAGAACTTTCTGCGATGATGGAAATATCTGCCACAGTCTGGTATGATAGCTGCTTGCCACTTGTGGCTATTGAACATTTTAGAAGTGGCAACTGCAGCCAAGGAACTGAGGGTGGTGTAGGAAAGAGCACTGGTCTGGGAGTCAGGAAGTCCCTCCATTTACTCACTTGGAAAGTCACTTCCTCTGTCTTGCCTTCACTTCCTCATCTGTAAAGTGAGGCTATTGGATCAGATCTCTCTAGCATTCCCCACGGAATCCCAGTCTCAAGGGCACAGAAGCAGTGGAGGACTGGATTCAGTGGACTCTCCCCTTCCCCTCACGACCCCCACCCAGGGCTAACTGTGTCCTGGCCCGCTTATATCTCCAGTTCCACCTCTGTTACCTCCCCAAACTCTATGCTCCACTCAGAGTGAACAATTTTCAGTTCCCACAGTGTACTCTTCTCTTTGCGCAGTCCATTCCCCTTGCTGAGAAAACGCTTTCTGAATACTCTTACTTGCCTACTTTCAGGTCTCAGCTGAGGTGTCACTTCCTCCAGGAAGACTTCCCAGATCCCCAAAACCTGAGCAGATGCCCCCTTGTCCAGCGTCCGATAGTTCTCTGTATTTCTCCTGACTAAACATCTCTACCTCACTCTATTGTAATTACCTATTAATTTACCTACAGCCCCCACAGCAATACTATCCAATAAAATTTTCTGCAATGATGGAAATGTTTTATATGTGTGCGGTCCAATGTGGTGGCCACATGTGGCTACTGAGCACTTGAAATGTGGCTAGTGCTACCAAGGAACTGGATTAATAATTTTATTTAATTTTAACTAATTTATATTTAAATAGCCACATATGGCTAATGGCTACTGTACTAGACAGGGCAGCCTCAAAGTCTATGAGTTCTGAGTAGACAGGAAACAGGTCAGACTTGTCCATTCTTATATCCTTGTGGTCTCTAATACTGAAGAAACTGTAAGAAATGAAGAAACACTGGAACCAAGAGTGATCGAAAAAGGCCAGCTCATCCAAATAGCCCCCTCTGAACCTTTCCACCAGCATCTTTTCATCAGATAATGAGCTTGTGTTGGTATTCAGTAGTTTACAATGGATGTCTACAAACCATCATTTTAATCACTTCCGCATGAGGTAGGCAAAGCTGGACTCATCCCCATCACTGAGGCTCCTGATGGGGCAGCCAGGCTCAGGAGCACCAGCTGGTTAGTAGAGCTGGGCTGCTCCTTGGTGGGTAGGTCTGTAAAACCCGCTCGACCTCTGAATGAGACTCAGCACAGAAGGAGTAAGCTTTTCCTTCCCTGTGGAGAATCCATGGAGACTAAGTGGAAACAGATGAGATAGAACGGGAGGCAAGAGGAAGTGGGCTGGGAATCTGGCGATTTCCTCAGGGTGGTGGGTGCTGGAATCCCCGACCTTAGGCAAAGGAGGAAATAGAGGTCCTTGGGAGAAGCCAGAGGTGGGGTAGGGTGGGCAGGCCAGGTTGCCCCTGCCCCGTCCCAATTCCCAGACCAGCCACAGGATCAGCAGGCTTCCAGGTCTTCCTCAGAGCCTTTCTCTCTCCCTGGAATTCACAGCAAGCGACAGCCAGTCTGGGAAGCGACAGGTGGGGACTGACAAAGAAGGGCCCTGTGTTCTGCCAGGGGGCGGGAAGGGGCCTCAGCTGGGCCTTGTGTGGCTGCCTAGCTCCTCCATCTCGGGGAATTCCCCTCCTGCCTAAAAGTCAGCCCAGCCCAGCCTCCTTCCTGCAGAAGGACAGCGAGCTGAGGAGCCTTCACAGGGCCGCCAGCCCCCGCTGCACACACCCTCTGTCTTCTCCTGCCCTTCCCCAGGTGAGTGACCCAGCCTGGGGGCGATGAGCCAGGTCAAGGGAAAGGGCTTGGGCACAAGGGTGCTGGGGCCACCAGACCCTCCCAGCTCGGGGCCAAAAGGCACCTGGCCTGAGCTTCCCTGCCAGCTGGGGTTGGCTGCTCCTGGCCCAGCTCCCTCTTCCCATCTCAGGGCTTGGGCTCTGGACCTCTCGACCTCTTTGCCTGGCCTCCTTTTCCTCTTGCTTCTCTCCCTCCATTTATTTCCTCTTCCTGCCTCCCTCTTCTTGCTCTGCCTCCTCAACCAGTCTTTTCTCCCTAGTCGCTACTAGTTTTTCCAAAGAGAAGGAAAAGAAAGGTTTATTATTGTCTTATCCTTTCCCCAAGAAAAGGGAGTAGGTTCATAAGTGTGAACACAGATGTTTGTGTGTGTGTGAGACCGTGTACCTGTTTGTCAGCGTGTGTCAGATGTACTGAGGTATATATGTGTATGTTCATGTGAACGAAAGAATGTGAACATGTTTCTATGTTTGTGTGTGAGTGTGTCTGGGTCTGGGTCATTACGTGAGTGTGTGAGATGTGTGAGGGAGAGTATGAGTGTGTCTGTCAGTGTCTGGGTCATTATGTGAGTGAGTGTATGTGTGAGGGGGAGTGTGTGCGTATGTGCGTATGTGTTGGGCACTTTAGCAATCGAAACCTAGACAGGAAGCGACCAGGTTGGAGTCCCCCACCACCTTCCTTGGGGACGGAAGGCTGGGACCCTCCTTAACACTAGAGCAGGTGGATCTCTGTAGTGTTCCCCACTTGTTTACTTCTAGGGCAGCTGGACCTTTCTGTGGTTGAACCTTTAACAGGGAGCCCGAGGCACTAGGAGTGGGTGAAAGGCTGAAAGACAGTGGTGATGCAGCTGCCTCTTTGATCACAAACAGTCCAGGTTTTCCAAAGCTGGTCAGAGGCTCAGCGCAGGGAAGTCCCTGGCAATGAGCAGCAAGGAGTGAAGGCCAAGTCACAGTCACAGCGGCTCCTGGGCTAGAGAAGAATGGAGGGAGAAGCAGGAGGGGTCCTGGACGTGAAAGCAGGAGAAGACCTGGGGCGAGGCTGGAGGAAGATTGCTCTCAGGCCCTGTGAGGGCTTCCCAGGGTTAGGAGACGCTCTGGTTCCCGTGGGCCTGCCTCCCTCAGGGACTGAGCTGGACTGGGCTGGGCCTGGCTGACCTCTTCCTACTTCTAGGAGGATGACAAGCGGCAAGCTTGGATCCAAACCCAGATCTAGGTTGACACCCTGACCTGGAGACAGGAAGCCAGAGGGAGAGGAGCAGGAGAAGCAGAGGCCTCGGGCTCTTAGGGACTGTGGGAGGGGCCTGGTTAGGCCACGTAGGCTACAAGGCCGGGAATTTCCCCCAGTGTCACTTTGTCCTTCCCTCTCCTTCAGTGGTGCCCTAGAAACCCTAGAATAACAGGTCCAGGGATGCAAGGGAAACAGTTGGGATAGAGAAAGAGGAAAACAGGACAGACCCTGGAGAAAAAATCAGGAGAAATGCCTTCTAGGCCTGGCACTTCTGAGAACACACTTTGTGAGGTCTAGGGCAAGTTTCTCCACGGCTCTAGGCCCTGGAGTCCTCACTGGGAAAAGGAGAGACATCCCTGCCCACCCTATAGGGCTGATGGTCATAATTATCCTTGCTGCCTTTCAGTGATGGTACTTCATTCACTTCACCCTGTGCATTGGGTACTGTTCTAACCTTATGGATAAGGAAACAGGCAGAAAGCAATCACGAGGGGCAAGTGGCAGGGCTGTGATCAGCCCAGGTCTGCCTGACTTCAGAGTCCACACTCTAACCCTTGCAGGATTTGTCACTTGGAGGAGGGGCAATGGTGGATTTGATGTAGTTTAGTTCACCTTAGGGTACTGAACAAATGCAAGGTTAGGGCTATCTTACCGCCATTGTATCTACGCCCTCATGCAGTTATCTGAGAGGTCGTTAGAGAGAATTAAAAATGCCTTCTAGGGCTGAGGGTGGGAAGCAGGGACTCTAGACTCTGCTCGCTTATTTATTTCTTACCAAAAAAAAAAAAAAAAAAAAGCAATTACCCAGCACAACTTCAGTCAACATCATGTGCTTGACATGCATTTCTCATTTAACTATCACTGAAATCTCTCTCAATATACACACACCCAATACCAAAAAGCACCTAGAATCCACAGCGGGGCTTTACTTCCCGAGACCGCCTCGAGCTATGGAGGCAGAGACTGGGACCCAGACCCAGAATTGCTCTTTTTTTTGTTCATTAACTGCTCACCCTGAGTTTCACCGATACCTCTCCAGCCAAGGCCCCAACTCACTAATTCACATACTGGAGTGACACACGTACTTGTTTGCTTTAGAAGTTTGGCTTTCCATTGGTGGGACAGTGGAAGATGGAGCTTGCACTGCTCTGGAAGCAGGAGACTCAGGTTCTAGTCCCAAGAGCTAATGGTAACCTCTCTGTAAGACCCCCAGGGTACCCCTGTCCCTCTCTGGCCCTCCATTCCTACAGGAAAAAGGCTGCATTTGATCCTTCTTAACAACCCTTGCTAGCTGGCAAGACTACATAGTACAATGTTTAAGAGCGCTGAGAGTTTAGGAGCCGGGATCTTCCTGCTCCTGTTACCTGTTGTTGTATAATACCTTTGCAAGTTAGATAACATTTCCAAGCCCTAGTTTCATCTGTGAAATGGGGATGATAATGGTCTTGACCTCAGAGCGTGGTTGGGAGATATATTATGTAAAAATGTAGGCCTAGCACAGAGCAATACTCCATGAATGTTACCTTTTAATAGTTTTTAATATGCAGCCTCCACTTCTCTTTAGGCACTTGATTAGAGCTCAGTTATAGGTGGGTTTTGGGGTATGTTTTTTATTTCTCTAAAATGTGGATTTAGGTCTGACTTCAGAGCAGCCTTGGTGGAGGTGGCAGAAGGGGAGAGGATGGCAGAAAGGAGAGTGGGAAGCTGCATGTGTTCAAACAAAACAATAAAACAAAACACAGGCCTTTTGATTCTCCTCCCAGGTGGGGCTTTGTGCAGGTGGTTGTTGTCACTCTGGAAGAACAAGAGGTTCCGCGCGCCTGAGTCACTCACCTCCCAGCATCAGGCCCAGTTTCCTGGCTTGGAAATCACCTTCCATATCTGGGGGGGGGTACAGGGGGTGACAGGCTACAGGGCCTGTTGTTTACCACCCTGCCAGGCCCCCAGAGTCTAGGGTCCCATAGTGGATGTGGCTGGTGGGATGGAACCTGGGAGACTGTATTCCTGGGTTTAACTGTAAAGTTCTACCCAACGCATGAAATCTACATCCATTGTTTCTCAAATGCCTTCTGTGTGCCAAGCTTTGGGCTTTATTCGCATGATCTCATTTATCCTCATGATCACCTCAGGGGTAGGCACAATTACTATCTCCACTTTTCAGAGAAGTGCTGATGCTTAGAAAGGCCACCCAGGTAGGAAGTGGTTAAGAAGGGGTTAGAACCCCATTAGTTAGATCCATAGCTTGTGTTCATAATGAGTATTGCTGAATTTCTGTAAGAATGTAAGAAAAAGGGAGTGGCTCCATAGTGTGGTTAGCACATCTGCTTTGCACGCAGAAGATCCTGGTTTTCGCACCCCAGGTAAAGCCACGAACCATACCCCAGGTGCGCCAGGCTCCCCCAAGTGCAGCCCCCAAGAGTGTGGGAGGAGACGCCCTGCCTTCAGAAATCCAGTTCTTGAGGGGAAACGGCAACATTCATAGGTCAGGGGTGGAACTGGGTGGGGTGGGAGCGGGGCAGTGTGTGGAATAAAGAGAAGGGGAAAAAAGCAAGAAAAATCATGACGTCTTGCAAAGACAATATGGTGCAGTGGAAAGAGCACATATGTCTGGGAGCCAAGGTCCTGGGTTCCAGCCCTGGTTGCCTCACTCAATGTGTGTGGCTTTGAACAAGTCCTTTACTACACTGAGGCCTCAGTTTACCTACCTGTCAAATAAGGAATTATGATCAATGGTCTCTAACATGGTAGATGTTCTGAAGTCAAATTAAGACTTAAAAGGATGAGAGCGGTAGGTGTGGCTATGACTTGGAAGAGATGAATTGTAATTGTTAAGAAAATTACCCAAAAATGGAAATATCAGGCATAATAATGACTGTGACCTTTTTATGTCATACTAGAGCATTGTCCAAAAAGCCCACATAGGAGTTCATCTGGGAATGAAACTATTTGCCTAAATCTCTAAGATCAGACATTTTATAAAAACAGCTGAAATCAACTGGAAACAAAATGCAAATAGTTGGAGACCCTCCATTAAAAAAAAAAAATCAGTGTTCATGAGAAGATTTGGTTTGGAATTAGGAATAAAGCAATCTAGGAAGAGGCAATCTGGAAGG
The DNA here is from genome assembly GCA_004027375.1 of Macroglossus sobrinus. Lineage (NCBI taxonomy): Eukaryota > Metazoa > Chordata > Mammalia > Chiroptera > Pteropodidae > Macroglossus > Macroglossus sobrinus. Next base: position 52,663 of record PVKZ01002111.1, read on the forward strand.
TACAAACAGCAGGAAGAAAACCGGTTTGGGGAGGGGGGGAGCAGTAGATAGAGGTGATGCTGGGGAGAGCTGACACAAAGATTCTTATCTCCCTGTACCTTCACCTGTTGGTGACACTCAATGGAGTTTTGGTGTTTGCATCCCTCTCTTCAAAATCAGGGTACATATATACTTATTTTCATAATTAAAATGAACTAGAATATTGTTTTGAGAATTTGTAAACACCTTTGTAGTACCCGAAAGCATCCCAGGATGTCACAAAGCCTGAAAGAATTCTTGTATTAAGCATATACTTGAGTAGGGTATGTGAGTGTGTACGTGCCTGTGAGCATGTACATGCCTGTGCCCGTGTATTCATAGTCACAATTGATTGACAGATCTTTTTGTAAAATAAGGGCCTGTGTGTAATAGCTCCCCAAATCCTTTGAGAATGAAGACTTGTCAATGACTGCTTTCAAGTGTCAGAAAAATGAGTTTTTTCGATAGGTTTTTCACAAAGATATATTTACCCAATTTAAAGAGCTGCCCTTTTTTCCAAGATTAGGTCCTTGTACTTTTTGAAATTAAAACTTACTCTTTTTTAAATAAAATGATCTTAAAAATAAGTGTTCCCAGCTTAAACTAAATTACTGTTCCATATGGATCTGGGAAATCCCACAACCTATTTGAATAAGGTATACTAGGTAGGCAGGGCAGGAGGCCTGCTCTGGATTTGCCCATCTGGCTTTAAATCTTGGTTCAGTCGCTTACTGAATTACCTAACCTCTCTGTGCTTTATATATAATTTTTATGGTAAAAAAAAAAAAATGGGGCTGGGGATAAAACCCATCTCAAGAGGGTGGCTGTGTAAATTAAAGCGTGCAAAGTGTTGACAGTACCTGGAGCAGTAAATGTTAGCAATAATAATAAGATTCCAGAGGGGTCCATGCAGCTCGCAATTTCTATGAGCTCTGCTAAGAAATCCAGGAGCGCTGGGACCGAACTCTGGGGCTCTGAGCTCTAGCTCTAAATGCCTACGTGCCTTTTGGCAAGTTTCTTCCCTGCTCTGGCCTGGGTGCCCCTCCGCACCAAGAAGGAGTGGTCTCTGCGGCTCGTTTTCGCTCTGAAGTTCCGGTTTTCAGGGTGTCCGCAGCCTCATTCCAGTACCCGGGGCTTCCGGGGCATGGAGTGCCGCGAGGAGTTGCTCGGACCCAGGACGGATACCTGTGTCCACTAGGCCAGCTCTCCAGCTGTTTACCTCGCTCGGTCCCACCCCGGCCGCCACGGTCACGCCCAGAGAGCGTGGCGCGATTGAACAAGCGGCCTGTCAATCGTCCGGGACTTTCCCAGGGGTTGGGCGGCCCGGCCCCCAGCACTTCCTCGTCCCGACCCAGTCCTGGGAGCCGGTGAAGTGCTGCGGAGCCGGAGTCTGGCCTGGGCCGCTAGCTCGTCGCCGGACCCGAGGCTGGACGCAGAGAGTGGGGTGCTGTGCCCCCAGGGCCCCACCCTCGGGTAAGCCGGCCAGGCCGAAGCGGGGATGGAGCAGGAGGAGGGGAGTCCTGGACCGGGCCGTTCAGACCTTCGGCTGTGACTGAGCGTGGGGTGGGAGGTCAGGACCCGCCAGGTGGCCTAGGCTCCAGGGCTCTTGGGCTCCCGCGCCCGAGGTCGCAGGGCGCCTGCCGCGGCGGCTGGGGTCGGACTGCATGGGGAATCCCTGCCGGGAGCGGAGGGTGGGTGCGCGTGCGCACTGCGCGGGTGAACGCGTCTGGAACCCGTGCTGGCGGCTGGGTGCGGGGCATGTAGGCGGTGTGCACCAGCCAGGTGCGGGGAGTGTGCGGGCGTGTGGGTCTGTTTACAGTGTGGGAGACCATTTTGGAAGCAGTGTGCACTTGTAATGAAGAGGAAAATTATTTATTGGGAGCTTTCCAACCGCTGATGTTAATCCTCTTTACATATGTTAAACTCATTTAATATGTCACATCCATCCTCGAAATGAGTAGTATTATCTTTCCCATTTGGCAGTTTAGGAAACTGAGGCTGGGGTCACACAGCTAAGGAATTGCAGTCAGGATTCGAAAGCTGGCAATTTGCTTCAGAGTTCTTGTTCCACTCTTTCTGTTGAGTGTGTGTGTGTGTGTGTGTGCGCGTGTGCGTGTGTGTGTTCGTGCAGGGAGTGTTGGAGACATTTGTGTGCATGTGCAGGGTAGCTGTAATGAATTTCTGGGAGTGATTTTGGGTGTAGAGTTTCTACGTGTGGATGACTTTTCCACTGTAGAACATTTGTGTATGTGTATGTGTGATGTGTATGGAAGCTATGGCATTATACATCCATTAATTGTGTGTATCAGAGTGGGTGAGAATTTTGAACTACATACCGGGTGAGAGATTGCGTTTGGTTGAGGGGCGGGACTTTTGTGGATGATGCAGAAGAATCAAAAACATCCATCTCCACCTCCTTGCAGAATGACAGTGCAGCGAAATCTGTGGATTCCTAATGCATCATTTTTATTTCACAGTGTAGTCAAAATGGAATTTAAGCAGCACTTACTCACTTTCTAAACAGTGGGGTATGGTAGAGGGGAATTCAGCATCTGATGAGAAGTCAGGAAAGGGGACTCTCAATTTTTTTTTTTATTCCTGGTAATGGATTTTGCATTAGGAGGCTGTACAAACTCATGGCAATCTCATGATATTGTTTGTATTAATATCTCTATTTTATAGCAGAGAACTGAGGGCAGTGAAAAAAACCAGTGATGGTAATAATAACAGCTTACATTTACAAGCACCTACCATGTGCCAGGCACAGTGCTTTACATTCAGTATCTCATTTAATCTTTTCAACAACCAGAGGAGATTGTCACTGTTAGTAGTCTTAATAATTCAGTGAGGAAGCTGAGGCTCCAAAAGGTTAAGACTTACCCACAACTAGTAATTCCTTTTTTTTTTTTAGGCGAGCCTTGCAATCTCACAGATTGCAAGGACATTGTCACCTTACAATCCCTTATTTTTTAATTTATTTTTTTATTCCTACAGCACCGGGTCTTTCATCCAAATACTAACCATGTCTGACCCCACTTAGCTTCCAAGATCAGATGGGATCGGGCTTGTTCAGGGTACCATGGTCATAGGCAAGACTAGTAATTCTTGAACCCTAGACCATGTTCCCTTTTCACTGACCAAGGCTTCTGTCCTGGGAAAATAATGTGATCAAGGACTGGCACTTCATGGAAGCACTTGATCATGTCCTTCTGGAAGCTGTAGCCATGAGCGTCCTATATTCTACATACTTTTGTGACCCTGTTTTCCCCCACCCATAGCTGTCCCATGGATATGGCGTGGCACTCCTGCTGAGGGTTGGTGCCTGCCCCTGTGCCCATACCAGGTCCTTTGGGGCCCCAGGAAGCTGTGGGGTCTGACTCATACCCTTACCCCCAGTGCTGCTTGTGACTTGGGTCCGGATGTCCTGGGTTGAGTTGGGTCGGGCCAACCTGATTTGAGCACCTCAGAATTGTAAGAGGTCTTCTGTCTGCCTCCTTCTCTGGCCACTACTGGGTCCTACCTTACCCCATACACTCACTGAGATTTAGCCATGGCACCTACTTTTTTCCCCTCTGACATGCCAAGCTTGTGCTTGCCTTGAGGCCTTCGTATGTGCTGTTCCTTCTGCCTAGAACACCTTTCCCCATCTCTTTCCATGGCTGATTCTTCCTTCTCTGTCAAGTCTCAGCTCAAATGTCACTTCCTTGAAGGGGCCTTCCCTGACCTTTCTATGCAAAGTAGCCCCTTTTTTCACTTTCTATCATAATAGTATTATATTTTTTTCATATATTTATCATGCTCTGAAATCTTGTTTATTTGTGAATGAGAAAGTATATGTGTAGAACTTAGTGTCTGGCTTACAGTAATTTCAGTGTTTACTATGTTGTCTTTTTCTTTTCCTAGCATAGAAGGATGAGAGCAGGGACTTCTTTAGTTTCACGTGTGCATCCCTAACCCCTAGATAAGAGTGTCTGGGGTAAGGCTCTCCTGGCTTTGTTCATGGATGAGTAGAATCGAAGAAAGTAGAAAATGATGCATTTCACAGATGAGGAAACTGAAGCACTTGTCCCAGAGTGGTACTGGCAGAGTCATGATGAGAACCAGAACTTGCTCCCCTCAGCATTTTTTCCCCCTTCTGAGAGTATGTAAACATTTCGTGTGCTCCGTGCTGTGCAGAGTGGCTTGATGCTCAGGGGCATAAGGAAGTGGCTCTGCCCTCTAGGAACTTATAGTGGGATGGGGAGGAATTTGCTATGAGCGCTCCCTGGAAGCCATGTGCCAGCAAGTGCCTGGCAGCACATCTAACTGGACTGCGGAGCAGTTTGGGGGTGCTAGGTGGACAGGGAGCTTCTGGAGGGAGGCAACTTTTAATGCCACGCCCTGGAAAGATGATGAGATGCAGAGCAGGGCCTTGGTCCCTTCTGGAACTAGGTAGACTGGGTAGCGGATTTGGAATAAGGCTCTGCTGGGTTGCGGCAGCTGACCAGCTGGGCTAGGAAAAACCCTAAGATCTTGACTACCAGGTAGACAAGTGTCAGTTTTTCCATGCCGGCAGCATTGGGAAGTGGTTAGAGTAGTTGGTTGGCAAACTTAGCGTACATCAGAATCACCTGGGTGGCTTCTTAGATCTCTAGGCTGTGCCCCCAGAGTCTGATCCAGTAGGTGCTGGTGATGTTGCTGCAGCTGGTCCAGGCCACTCTCTGAGAACCCCTGGTGTGGAACGCACCTGCGCGGGTACTGCCTCTGCTTCCTCTGTAAGATTCTGCATGTCAGTGCTACCTTCTAGACATGTGTCAACTAATGAGACAGTGCGTGTTAAGCACTCAGTGCAGGGCTAATGCCAAGTAAAGCCAATAGTAAATTCCCACTGCTGACCTTGTTAACAGTGATAATCATGAGGATGGTCCGTTTTTTTCCATGCTTTGGGAAAACTTGCCTTTGACTCTCTGACACCTATGAACCATGCTGTGTCCTCTCTGGCTAGGTCATCCTTGCTTTGTTTCAGAAGTCTTTTCATCCATTTGAAATAGTGGAAGCTTAGTGCAAGAGGCACAGAAGACATCTGGCCCAAATTCCCTCAGTCGCATTCAGCACCCCAGCAGGTGATCATCCAACCTCAGCTTGACCCCCAGCCCAGAGTGAGGGAGCCTCTGCTGCAGCCCCTCCCAGTGTTGTTACAGATGCTTACTTTTGCATGCTCCCCTCCATGCTCACCTGACCACTTTGAAGGAGGGAGGAAAGAAGAGAAGGATGGCAGTAGCATGGAGTAAAGAGGGCACAGCTGGCCAGAGAGCAGCGTTCTGCTTTCCTGTGTCACTACTCTCCCAGGCAGCCTTGGGCGAGTCTCTTCCCTTTCCTGGCTTTGGTGTCTCAGCTGCATAATGAAGGGATTACACTGGCTGATATCTTAGGCTATCCTCTTCCAGCTCTAAAAACTCTGTAGCTCAGTGATTGGGCCACCCTCTGGCTTCACTGGTTTCTGAGCTCTTCCTTCTGGGCCAGGCCTTTCTGTGCCTGCTTCTCGCTGCCGTGCTGCCACTGCTGCCTGCCTCCATTCTCTGTTCCTCTAAGAAGGGAAGGTATCTGGGGCTGTCTGCAGAGAAGCAGGGATAAGCTCCCCAGCTCCTAGAGACAGACCGTGGCAGCCTCCACGTTCAGTTGCAGGAAGTTCTTGATGTTTTTCCCCATGACTGGCCCAGGACAGTCACTTGTCCGATAGGAACTGATGACTGGCCTGAGGAGCAGCTGGTTCTTTGTCTGAGGGCCCTCCTCCTTGGAAAGAGAAGAGTTTACTTCTTTTCCCAAAGACCTCACCTTGAGGCTGTTCCCTGTGTCCTTGAGCACCTATGGGGTGGACAAACCCGGTGGCCCAGGCAGATGTATGTGTGTGGAGGAGAAGGGGAGGGAGAGGGGTACTGTGGGAGTCGTGTCATCAGGGAGTCATACTCAGAGGCTAGAGCTGGTATTTTTAGGTTGGATGTTGGGGGTGTCCCATGAGTCAGGGGTTTGGTCTCCACCCACACTAGAGAGCACTTGCTCCACTCTGCTTGCCGGCAAACTGTTGTCCTCTGCCTTCGTCATGGCCGGTTTCATCAGAGGTCTGAGGAACTGTGGTCCCTCCACAGCCTCACTTCTGCCTCTGCAAAAGCTACCACCCCCCACCCCGCCCACATGCCAGCCCCTGACTTTTAGAAAATACGAAGGAATTATTCAGACATAGAGGGTCAGCTGCAGATACCTGGGACCCACCTATCTGGCTTAAGAAATACTATAACACATATTCTGGGCACCTGAAATGCCTCCCTGATCATCCCCGTCTCCTCCCCTCTAGAAGTTACAAGACTTCTGAATTTAGAGTTTATTCTCTTGCATTTCTCTATAATTGTATTATAAATATATGTCTAAACAGTATATAATATTGTTTTAAAATGTTACCTAAATGTTGTCAGACTTGACTCTTTTGCAAACTGCTTGTTTTGCTTAATCTATTTGTGAGATTCATACATGTTTATATATCTAGCTCTGAGTCACTAAAGTTTCATTCATTTTTTCATGGCTGTGTAGTATTCCCTGGTAGGAAACTGCCCCAGTATATTTACTCATTTTCTTCTTCATTAGGTAATTTCCAGCTTTTGCTGTTAAAACAAGACACTTAGGCTTTTAGCTGAGTAGTATTACCCCCGTATAACTGTCCCCTTCCTAGCCATTATGGCTCCTGATGGGGTAGCACTTTAAAATCTACAGAGAGCTCTATGGTTTCTAGTTGGTCCTCACATCATTTCATAGGGAGAAACAAGGCAAGTGAGGGTTACCTGGTAAGGGAGCAGAGCCAGGATTTGGACCTGTTAAACCCTCTTTCCATCATATTTTATATGAGAGAATTCTCAAAAGTTGTCGTCTTCCCTCTTGAAGGGGGAGTTACAGGGCTTTGTGGGATAAACAAGCTTTGGACATATTGGGAACTGGGAGGCAGAGGACAGTCAGGTCCCCCATCTTTTTGTCCCAAGGTTGGGCCTAGTTCCCTTTGTCCCTATAGCTAATAGTTGTGCTGCTCCTGGGCTAGGCAAGGTCCCCGCTGCCAGGAGGGAAGCCAGTCATGGAGTGTGCGCACTGTGGATCCCGGGAGCTGAGAGGAGGCGTGCCTGGCGGGAGAAGGAAAGGGGCTGGAGTCGCTTGGGCTCCCTTCCCAGCCCTTCTTACATGGCTGGGAGTACAGGGGACCAGGTCTGTGATGATCAGGTGTAGGTTCTGCTTTGTCCTTTGGGAACTATGTGGCCCTGAGCCAAGCTCTGCACCTGTCTGGACCCGGCTTCCTCTCCAGCAGAACAGGTGTGAGGCCCGGTGTGAGGACCCACGGTCGTGGGGCAGCTTCGCACTTGTTCCCAGCTGAGCATATTAGTGAAAGTCTGGTGCTTCTCTTACCACCTTTGTCACCTCAGGGCCAGCCCTGACCTTCCAGAAGCCAGATCCTTTCTGGCAGGTCCCATGTGGAGACTGCCTATAGTTGCCAGCTCTCCATCCACCACATTCCTTGACTAGAAAATTTGCCCTTGGACTTTCACTCCTTATCTGTGATCGCATCACTATAGCCTTGTCTGTCCACATGAAGCAGGTACATAGTAAGAAGGCTCCCACCCCTGCCAACAGCCCTCCAGCCTCACTTGGAGCCAGAACAGTAGACCTTCCCTATTGTTCTGACCTTGTCAAACCCCTTAAATTAAAAAAAAAAATTATTAAAATATCTTCCTTTAAAATGTTACAAAATGACATGTGCTCATTAGAGGGAAGAAAAATTCCAAAACTCAAGTAACAAACACAAAAGGTATAAAGTGAAGATAAAAAAAATGAAGGCTTTCTCCTCCTTCTTCTCCTCTGCTCATCTCTGCCATAATTTAAAATTAAAGTTTTAAAAATAGACTGAGCCCGTATTTCCCTTGTAAAGAGCTACAAAATTATACCTAAGTGTTTTTGTTCTGCCACTAACCTCATGCACATTTGAGATTGCACACACACACAGTTGTGTTTTTTTAAAAAAATAGTTTTCTGTTATAGATATAAATCCATATTTGCTGTTTCTCTTAATAATATTTTATGGGCATCTTTCCATGTCATTGCAAAGTAGTCTGCCCCATTCTTTTTGATGGCTGCATTGTATTCCATTGAATGAGTAATGTAAGCAGTGCCCTCTTGATGGACATTCAGAACATTTTTGCTATTACAAAGCATGTGGCAGTGCACATCTTTGTCCAGCCCCTGTGTACAGTAATGCAAATATTTCTAGATTCTTAGGGGATTACTCAATCAGTTACTTCTGGCCCTTTAGGTAATTGAAACCTCCTCAAGCATACTTCTCTAGAACACAGTTCTAGAGAACAAAGTTCTTTGTTCTCAGCATATCAGACATATAAGCAGGTTGCTGACATCACTGAAAAAGGGCACGCTTTGCTATGGGTGACCCAGCTATAAGAAAAACAAATGTACCTAAGGCGACATCAGTAGAAACATAATATGTAAAAGGGCGGAGGTGAAAGTTTCTGTTTGGTCAGGCAAACCACACCTGGAGTGCTGTGTTCAGTTTCAGGACCAGCTACAGATAGGGTAGAGGTGGAGGGTTAAGGGGAGTGTTTGGGGAGGGGTGCGGAAGCCAGTCCCTGTGAGGAGCAGTGGAGGGAACCAGGGCCGATCAGCTTCAGCAGAACACTGCAAGGTCCCATTCTCTTCATGGCTGAAATGGAGAAGAGGGGCATCTTGTTCCTTATTCCAGGGGACCTCAGGGGCAGAGCAAGGGCTGGTGGAAGCAGAACTGGGAGTGGCCTAACTACAACCAGTGCTGGCTGCCTGGGGGGTGCTCTTTGGGGAAATCTGAACACTAAAGGTGATCAGCCGCAGTGCTTTGGTTCCCCTGGGGACTGGATAAGCCAGGACCGAATTTTTTCTGAGCTTCCTTCCAGTCTGAGAGTCTAAGCCCTGGTGACTCTAGGTGATCAAGGGCAGACTGGGACCTGATTGCATACAAAGTTAGAGACATATAGAGACAGGGGCTGGGAACTGGGAGGCACATTCCAGAAAGCCAACAGCAGGACTGGTTTCCTCCACCTGAATCTCAGCTCGGTGCCTCTCAGGCATTGCAGTCCAGTGCAAAGGGCACCACTGTTGGAGTCTGGCAAGTGGAGGCTGGAGTCTTTGTTCTGCCACTAACCAACTATGTGCCCCGAGGCAAGTGGCTTAACCTTTCTGAGTCTGCTTCTGTGGCGAGAGGAGAACGAGGCAATGTGCATCATGACACAGCCCAGGACATGGCGTATGATAGCATTTAACCACTGTCAGGCTGTCTCCCGGCTTTAGTTAGATGCTCTTGGTTTTCTTTTGCAGTGGTTCCAGCTGGCTGATGGCCCTGGTCCACCCTCCTGTCCCCAGGCAAGTGCTGTGGAGCTTGGGTCTGGAGGCTGAGTGGAGGCAGTGGGGCCTCCTCCAAGGGTGAGTCAGAGTAGAGGAGCAGAGGGAGAAGGACACAGGGGAGACTGTTGTCATGTTTGAGGGACACAGTCCTCAGGCTGGGCTGGAGCAGGGAGGAGAGGACAACTGGTAAAAGGCTGCAGACACCATCCAGGAGTTTCTGAGTGCTTTGGGGGAGGAGACAGCACCCCTCATAACGCTTGTGGGAGGACTGATGGGTCAGGGAGATCCGCTCTGACTTTAGGAGGGTTTGGAGCTGGGGAGAGTGGCCTTCTCAAGGTCAGGAGGTTGTAGAAAGAGTGATAATAAATTGCAAGTTCTGGAATGTTAGAACTAGAAGGGACTTAAAAGATTTATCTAGTTTCCCTACTATGTTATATTATTGCTATTGTTGCGAACCCCTCCTTTTAGAGGCCCAGTGAGGGGAAGGTGTTTGCCCTGGTATACCTGAGCTAGATCCCACGATTTCTGAGCCCCATTTCTTCGTATTCCACCTGACGCCTGCAACCTCTTTATTATGGAATTGGTTGCAGAGACTTATTAAGTCCTTGGCTCCTCACTGGCGAGGATGCTATGGTGGACTCCCTGAGAGCACACTGTCCAAAGTAGGTGCTGTGTCTTTGCTGATAGTCATCAGAGGGCACAGCTTGCTCTTTGAAGGATGGACCTAGGGCCACAGTTAACCTCACCGTGGAATGCGTGGGAACAGATTTTTGCTTTAGTTTGCAAAGTCCTTTCATGATGCCTCACTTCCTCTCATCCCTGGGGGGAGGGAGGAATTGCAGGATATTACCAATTATGATGGAGGAAAATGAGGCTCAGGTGATTCCCAGTCTTGCATGAGTTTGGTACAGTGGTCTATGGGCTTCTTGTAACTGCATATTCACTGACTACCGTATTGTACCAGTGTTCTTGCCTAAAGGTTATTTCCACTTACCAGAAATTAAGTAGATATCACGACTTAGCTTTTTGAGCCAATAGAGTAACCTAAAACTCATCAAAAGAAGGGGTATATGGAGCAGGAAGATTGGGAGACTTGGCCCTTACATCGGCTGGGTACAGTTCTGGGACTGCCTCAGTCTTTCACTAAGGACTTAGCTGGGCACTATACACATGTTATTATTATTCTGGAAATTTTATGATAAAATGAATATGTTTCTTGTTAAATAAATTAAATGCTCAGGAAGTATAAAGTGAGAACTCCCTTCCAACTGCACACGTATTATTTCATTTAATTGCTTTAATCTGGCACAGGTAGAATCTATTATTCCTATTTTGCAGATGAGGCAGCTGAGGCCCAGAAAAGGTGAGCGACTGGTCCAGTATCTCACAGCCTGCAGGGGTGGACAGAGCTGGGACAAGAGGGAGGCAAGCACAGGTGAGGCCCCAGGTGCGACACGTGAGGAGGACTCTTGCTCAGGGTTGTGAGCTTGCACTTGAGCACCCCCTTCCATGTTGCACCCTGCGTGCCTTACCTGCTCCATTCCAAGATCCTGCCCTGTTTGAACCTTTTTTCCTGACTCTCCAGTGTGCTAGGTCCCCTCTCTTTCCTAGACTTGCTGGTAACGTTCACGGCTTGGATCGCTGTCGCTCCATAGGGCCTCACTAAGACATCCCCTAGTGTCACTCTAGTGCAGGCTCCTCCCCGTGCACATGAGGGCACGGAGGTGCATGAGTGGATGGGCTCACCCGTGGCCATGAGAGCAGCAGCAAAGTAGACGCCAGGATCCTCTGACTTTCTGTCCTCTGCATCCCTTCCTGGAGACCCCTTCCCTTTACCCCTCTGTCACTTCCACCCACCAGTGTCCCTGGCAGTCCTTGCCTCTGCCCGGGGAGGTAATCGTTGGCCGCTATGACCTCCCGACTCGCAATACCAGAAATCTGCTTGGACTTTTCCCTCTGGAGCAGGGAGAACGTAACTTGTGACAGGGTTGCAGGGTATAAGTGGCCCCAGAATGCAGCCCGTGCCCAGCAGCGTTGATTGAGCTGAGTTACCAAGTGGGCCTCAGTTTCCCTATCTGTCAAGCAGACATCAGCTGTGCCTTTCTCTCAACACTGTTGTAACAGTCACATGGAAAAACAGTGCTTGGGAAACTACTAGGTATTTTGCAAATGTTGCTGGCTATGCAAATTCATATCATTGGGGGGCCAGGGAGCCCCCCTTCTGGAGTCAGCACATGACTAATCACAAGAGAGCCTCAGATAGGCTGAAGCATTTTAGTGCAGAAGCTGGAATGTAAGTCTAATTCCAGATCTTGCCTTTTTCAACCCTTTTCTTCTTGAGTGGAGGCTTTGATCTGGGCCCACGCTCCCACCCCCTTACACTCCCTTTAGCTGCTGCCTGTCACCCTGTCATACTGCCACCACCTCCTCCTCCTGTTTTTGGCTGGTGGCTTCTTCAGTTTCAACAGCATCACTTCAATCTTGATACTCTGTGGTTGCCGCCTGGCCTGTCTGTCTGGGCCCCTTTTTGCTCCCAAACCGGGCCTTTTTGGTTCCAGTGGGCACCCCTGGGCCCCTTGGGGCAGGCTGTGGGAACTCCCCCCCCCCCCGCCACCCCCACCCCAGCTGAGGTCTTGTTTTGGAAGAAGGTCTGCGCTGAGTGTTTCTGTTTTAGGGAGGCAGAGTGGTGTCCCACTGTTGGAGGGTCCCCTACTGATCTGTAGCTGCTGGAACCAGGCCCAGGATATGGAGTCCAAGCCAGACCCTGAAAGAACATAGAGTGAGGCCTCTGCTTTGCAGTGGGATCTCAGTGCAGGAGCAGGAACAGAGGGCAGGGGTAGCAGGCAGGTGGAGGGAGCAGGGACCTGGTTCCAGTTCCACTCTGACTTTGGTGACGTTGGTCTTCATGCTCTGGCTGTGGCAGACAGCCCTCAGACCATGAGGCGTGGTCAACTGGGCCTGTGCCCCAGGACCCCAGTGTTCCAGCCCTGCCCCAGGTGAGGGGCAGGGTCTGTGACAGAGGGGAATAAGCTATCAGTCTTGGGGGCAGGAGGGTGATTCATCCCCTTATTCAGAGGGTTCCTGGATGCCTGGTAACGGGGCTTGGCCTGGTTCCCTTGGGGATCCCTGTTCAGCTCTGTCATCTGGGGAAGGATTCCTCTCTCCAGGAAATGTTATAAAAACCACACTGACTAGGAGGAGAGTTCCTGCCTGCCCGGCAGTCATCCTGTAACTGCCGCTGACCATCTGGACGTGAGGTCAGCAGGATGTGGAAATTCCCTCTTTCTCTCTTTGTTTTGCCTTCAGAAGTCCAGGCCCTCCCTTGGGTGGCTCCTCTGATCCCCAGAGAGGTTTTTCTCAAGTCGGCTGTTTTATCTTTGTCCCCACTGCCTGGCAGCCTGTTCTCCCCCCTGGCCCCCAAGCTCTGCCTGCCGAGGCTGTAGGTGGGGAGAATAGCACTGTTGTCCCCCTCTTTCTCTTTCCCTGAACCCCTGCCCCGTTGATTACCCAGTGTCGAGGGAGAACTTGAGTGTTGTATGGTTTGAAGGATGTGGAGATGGGTTTCAGTTCCTCTGTCCTGCATCCTGCTGTGTCTCTTGGCCTTACATCTGGGCATCTCTGAGGGACCATGGCTGTTCCAGCTCTGATTCTAGAAGAGTATGGTTATCCAGAGTGCCGCTGGTCAGTGGGTCACAGTCAGGCTGTCCTGATGATAGCCTCTCAGGAGGCAGGGTCAAGGTCAAGGGCTCTTTCTCTTTCGGCTCCGATGAGAGGTTTATCAAGGCTCTATTCTGGACCACTCTGAGGATACCCTTAGACAAAATGGACTCAGCTCCTGCTCTCATAGAGCTTCTAATTAACTGGGCAAGCCAGATATGGAACAAAAAGCATACCCAAATTATCACGTAATATCTACTGTGAGTTCTAGAGTTCTGTTTAGGGTGAGCGTAGACTAATAAGCAGGAATCAGGACACCTGCTGCTGCTTATCAGCAAAGGTGACTAAAGCCCCTCCAGCTCTTGGTCTCCCCATTTGTGATCTCCATTCAGCTGTCAATCATGGCTCACCTTTCAAGTGCCAGACCTGTGTCAAGCATGATCCTGCCTCCAGGAAGTTCTCAATCAAATGTTCAAATGCTTAGACCAGTCAGATACATTCCACACTGGTCAGTGCATTTTTCGCTGGAGCGGCACATGAGAAGGGCAAGCAGAGGCAAAGGACCAGGCCCCACATCTACCAACATTTTTGAGCATCTTGCTTTATGCTAAACACTCTACTAAGTGCTTTACTCACACTGTGCCTTAATTTAGTGAATACTTCAGAGCTTCCTTGCTCTGCTGTGTAACATTGACCTTTCAAGTTAAAAACAAGTCCTCCCCCCTAAGCTAAGTGATGAAGTTTGTGTTGGGTGTGTAGGCAGCTGTCCTTTGCCTCTGTGGGGCCCAGCACGGCGTGGGTGCACCTTGAAGTGTGTGTTCATCGTCTGTCAGTCTGTCTTTGGGGGGAGGGGTCCTGTTCACCAGAACTTTTTCTTTCTGGCACATGTCTTCCCCTGGTAATGTGAACCCTCAGGGCAAAATTCTTGTAATTTCTTATGCTATAAGGCAGGGGAAACAGCCCAGAGGGTACCTACCTAATAGCCAGGTATCAACCTGCAACAGCTGGAACTCCTCCTGTCAGTGAGTCTTGGCTGGGGAGCTCTTAGAGAGTAACAGGGAGTTAACTCAGCTTTCTTAGGCAAAGCTAGATTTGCATGTAGGCTCTCACTTGATGGCACTGTAATCCTGGCTGAGTTACTTAAACTCACTGAGCTTCCCATATGAAATGAGGATAATTTAGTTATGTATATTAAGGTTGTCAGTGATGCTTAACTGAGATAATGCATCTCCCAAGAAGTGTTTAATGCAGTGCTTGGCAAGTAGATGATTAATGAATGGTGGCTGTTGTTATTAGTCTTTTTTCACTCTTTTCTTTCAGGGAGCACTGTGTGGGTGCTCAAAGGGCCTTTGGGGATTCCTGACTGAAACAGTTTTTGCCCTGGGGGTGGTGATCTTGGGAGGGAGGTTTTGGGGCCCCAAGTCCTTCTGAGGTTCCCAGTGGAGGCCTTTGGAGCTCTTTTGTGCTTGAGGAGCTCTTTGTAGATAGAGCTGGAGGTTGGATTAATTTTTAAGCCTTGGGGTTTTTGCACTTACTATTCTCTCTGCCTGGAATATTCTTCCCCCGATATCCGCATGGCTAGTTTCTTCACCTCCTTCAGATTTTGCTAAAATAACTCCTCTGTGAGGCCTTTCCTGACAGCTCCATTTAAAAATTAAAGTCCCTGCCTCATCTTTTCCTGTTCAATTTTGTCTGTAGACATTCTCTCTCTCTCTCTCTCTCTCTATCTCTCTCTCTCTCTCTCTCTCTTTCTCTCTCTCTCTCTCTCTCACCACTAGAATGTAAATGCCAGATTTCTGTCTGTTTTGTCTGCTGATAATTGCTCAGCACCCAGACTCATACCCAGCATAGTAGATGCTCAATAAATATTTGTTGAATGAATGAACAAATGCAAGAAATAAATTTTTCTATTAAGTCATAGAACTGAGATTCTGAAATCTCTTAGCAGAGTGGTTACAAATGCAGTAGAGCAGATGAAATTGAATGGATTAATGCAAAACACTTGTGGCGCAAGTAGTGGTTTGGTGGAAAATTCATGTATTCATCAGAACTGGAAGGGACAGGCCATATATGACATGAGACTTGAGGAGGAGGGTGACAATGTTAATTAGCATATTAAATATTAGTCAGGGTTTTTTCTTCTTTTAAAAAAAGATGATATACATATAAATGGAACTTTGGATTGGATTGACTTGCTTGTATCCCTTAGGGCACAAGCATTTCACTGTAAAGATCACCGATTTAGTGTAAAACTTTCATTTCCCCTACTCAGAGAGGGGAAGGGACTGCCCACGATTTCACAGTGAGTTAATGGTTAGAATGTTTATTCATTCGGTGTATATTGGGCATTCATTTCTTAACTAATACTGTGTTAGGCCGTGGGGATGTGGTGATGCAGGGTCTCTGTTTTGGACCCCACCAACAGGACATGAACTCAAGTTTTTTTACTCCAAATCCGGTGCTCTTCCTTGTACTCGACATCGCTCGTGACAATTGATTACTTTTCCAAATGAACCAGCAGTGCAGTGAGGCTGCTCAAAGAAACTGATGCAATTCTTAGGTTGCATTAGTAGAGGCAGAGCATCCAGATCAAAGGAGGTGACTGTTCTACTCTGCTGTGTTGTGGCCAGACCAGTCTGAAGTGCTATGTCTTTTATGGGTTATATGGACTGCCTTCTGGGGTACCTCAAAGGCTTGGCCAGCCCCCTGATTTCCTGCTGTTGTCCTTACAGCCAGGCGGGCACCACTGCAGGGGCTGAGCCACCCTCATGGAAGGGAGAGGACCATACCGGATCTACGACCCTGGGGGCGGCGTGCCTCCGGGAGAGGCGTCCGCAGCTTTTGAGCGCCTAGTGGAGGAGAATTCCCGACTAAAGGAAAAAATGCAAGGGATAAAGATGTTAGGTAAAGCAGATCCCGCACTCTCCGCACTCTCCCCGCAAGCCTCCTCCCTGTAGCCTGCGGTGCCAGCTGGTGTATGCCCCACCCACATCATCCCTCTGTCCCTCCTGGCCCTGCATTGGCTCTCCTGCCCCACAGCTGTGCCTTTATGGACTGCCATGGCAGGACTCAGAATACCGTGAGGGACTGAGAAAGAAGCACGAGTTTGGGGAGAGAGCTGGAGGCTCAGTTTGTGGATGTGGAAAAAGAATGGCCTCATCTTCCAGAAGCCCCAGAAAGCGGGAGAACTGACATCACTAGGGCAACCAGAGTATGGTCCCCTAGTGTTGGCACAGGGAGCCGAGCTTGGTCTGAAAAAAGATGGGAATAGGTCCCTTGATTTCTCTTTTTCTGGCTTTTACTCAGGCTGTCCCCATTGCCTAGAACAACCCCACCTACCCCCACATGCCCGAGTTGTCTCCGTGCACAGCACTCAGCTCAAATGCCATCTCCTCCTCCATGTGAGACGTTCATTGATTTCTCTGTCTAGAGGGGTCTCTCTTTTCTCCAAACTCCTAAACCCTTCCTTTGCCTTGCTGCCACCTTCTATGGGCTTAGGCTTCAGGGGCAGTCCCAGCTCCCCCATTTTCCAGGTGCTTTTTCCTTGCTTCGCAGATCTCTGCAGGATGGCAGACTGGGGAGGGAGGGATGGAGTCTCCCCTCCCTCACTTGTAGGGGAAGGAGACCTGAGGCCCAGAGGTGGTTGGCATTGCTGAGGGTATCATCCCTTCAGGCAGTCACTGACTTTGGGGGCATAGGCTGTGAGTAGCCCCTGGGTGCCATGAT
Organism: Macroglossus sobrinus; assembly: GCA_004027375.1. Lineage (NCBI taxonomy): Eukaryota > Metazoa > Chordata > Mammalia > Chiroptera > Pteropodidae > Macroglossus > Macroglossus sobrinus. Next base: position 69,463 of record PVKZ01002111.1, read on the forward strand.
GGTAGGCCTAAGAGAGCCCCTGGCTTTCTGTGGAGTCCCGGCCAGATGCAGCAGGAGTGGGGCAGGAAGATGGGGTGGGATGGGGTGGGGCAGGGGCCAGGAGGTTGTTCCCCTCCACATCTCTTTCCCTGATTGTGGGGTCCTCTTCCTTATTGGCTTGCTTCTGATCGTGGGTCAGAATGATGTGTGACCCACTCAACCCACAAGGTGAGGATGAAAGTGAAGTCCAGTGTCTGGAGCTTCAAAAGCCAGGCTGAAGCAGCTGACGGGCCCGGGGCAGGTGGAACTGATGCACAGAGCTGAGTAATTCCTTTTGCTCCTCCTTTCTCCACTGTCCTCCCAGGGGAACTTTTGGAAGAGTCCCAGATGGAAGCATCTAGGCTGCGGCAGAAGGCAGAGGAGCTGGTCAAGGACAACGAGCAGCTCCCACCACCATCGCCCTCTCTGGCTTCCTTCGACCACCTGCCTGAGCTCACAGGTCCAAGGGGAGCCCGGGTTGTCCTCTGCCTTCCTTGTGCTCATGACTCCCTAAACCCCCTTCTTGTCCAGAAGTCCACATCTCCTTCATTTACCCTGGGGCCACACACCATCTTTCCAGTCACTTTTTGGCTACAGCGTCCCCCAGAAGGTCAGATTTGGATAGGACTTCAGAATAATCTTGTCCAAATATGGCTGGCGACTCAGCACTCCTGAGGCCCTGGCCAATATTAGTTATGAATTCCAACAATCCACTGCACCCCAGATGTGGCCTCAGGATCTTTGTCAGAGTATTCACCAAATAGTTAATGAGCAGCTACTAGGTGGCAGGCAGAGCGCTCCAGGCGGCTACTTCAAGTCTCTGAGTTGGCATATGAGTCAAAAGCTCTCTGGTCCGGTCCCTTATCTTTCCATTGTACACTGGGAAAGCTGAGGTCTGTGGGAGACTCTGGACCCGCCTATTAGCCTGCTGCAGTGTATGTCAGATGTAAAGTTACATATGTTAACTGTAAAAGGAAAACATTGCCTGTGACTAAAGGGTAAAGTCCTGTGTGTGGTCACCATGCATTCTTCTGGCATGTCTCTGAGTCTAGAGAGCAAGGTCTGGAACTAGGGAGGAAAAGGACTCCACACAGGGGCTCAGGGGCCTCCTGCTGCAGCGCCACCTACAGTCCCTGCCCAGGCCAGTGTGCCAGCCTTCCATCTGACTGCCAGCTCTGGAACCATGTGGTTACTCTCAAGGGGACCCCTGCAGCAAGAGCCCCAGGAGACTGGGGAGGGAGAACTAAGTTTGAGTCTTGGTTTTGCAGTTGCTGGCTATGCGACTGTGGGCCCGTTGGTGACCTTTCCAAGCCTCAGGTTCTTTACCTTTAAAACGGGAGTACAGAGCTGTCATGAGAATTGACTGAGATAGAAATAAAAAAGCACTTTGTTAATTGTAAATTGTCATCCTTGTCATCACTGAGGCAGGCCCAGGGTGCCAAGGAGCAGTGGCCACCTTGGGATTTTTTCTGCAAGTCCAGGGAAGATGTTCTCTCTGCCTAGGTTCTGTCCCTGTCATCCCAGGGCTGGTCCTTTCGCCAGGCTACCTGGCCCTGGTGGGACCATGTTCCATTTTGCCAGACTCATGTAGAAATTCTGTCTGAGAACTCTTCTGGCCAGGGCTGCTCTCAAGGGAGTGGTATCAGGGCTTTTCCCCTTCCCCTGCTGCTCATTCATGTTTTCTTAATTCTCCAGGAAAGGTTGCAAATGTCCCAGCACCACCCGCTGACCCTGCACTCCTCAGCGACAAGCCAGAGCCAGTCCAGAAACCTCCATCCAGTGTAAGTTGCATTTGGAGTTCTGGCCGAAAGTTGCCAGGACTTCAAGGTCTTGTTAGCAACACAAAGCCATGAAGAACAGGTTGGTCTAGAAGCCTAGGTTCTGACTTGATATGCGATGTTGGGCAGGCTGATCTCTATCTCTCTGGGGCCTCAGTTTCCTCGTTTTCAAATGAAGATCATAGTTAAAACTCGCTGGGAAGACCCTGGCATGCACAAGGAGTCCTTCCCTTATACCAAGTTGCATAATATGAAGCAGGTATTGATTCTGCACAGGGCCAGGAAACACGGTGGATATGGTGACATGGAACTCATATTCTCAAAGGGAGCTCAGAAACTGTCTTCTGTGGGTTTGCCTTGAGAAGTTTCACTTGGTATCCTAGGACTGGAGGGAACCCAAGTGATTGTATCTTTGACATTATCCTATTACATCAGGGCCAGGGAGAGACGAGCATTTTCCAAGGACACATAGACCTTGAGGGCAACGTAGAGGTGAAAGAGATTTTCTAGGGCAGGGCTGAGATCCAGAGCTGGACTGCTGGGGCCAGAAGGCTCAGTAGGAGCTGTGTGCAGAGCTCCTCCCATCTGTCAGCCCTTTCCTGGGACAAGGGAAAGCTGAAGTTTTTTTCATAGACCAGGCTTCATAGCAGTCGCACAGTCAGTTGCTGGTTCAGAGAGACCATCGGCCTATCTGTTGGGAGTGGCCGAGAGGTGTAGAAAAGACTGGGAATCCTTAGCCAATCTGGATTTGGGTGAATCCTTAAAAAAAAAAAATCTCTCCAGATCTGTGGAAGTATCTTTGGTACCTATCCCAGATCAGCCCACTCCTCTGGGTTGGATTCCTCTGAGATGGGGTTGGCAAGGCTGGTGTAGGACCACCTTGGCAGTGGCCGCACTAACTGCTGTCTGGATTCTCTGGGCAATCAGTTAGGGACCCCTGGGCCCAGGAGGCAGCTCTGGTGCCATGGCAGGAATGTTGGAGTTGTAGGCCTTGGGTTCAGTCCTTACTTTTACATTAATGAAATGCCTTCAGTGTCCTCCTCTGTCTGAAGGGGATATAATCTACTCACCATAATTGAGTTCATGGAACATTTTAGAAGTTCAAGTTAAAAATAAAGTCCTAAAGTTCTAACAGTTCAAGATCAGCTAGTCCAATATCTGTGTTTCTATAGGTGAGGAAACTGGTCACAGAGGGATGTGATCTCAAATGACGCAGTGGGTTGTGGGCAGACTTCTTGGGAACCCTACTTTGTGCTCTCACATGAAGTGATGTGTAACTGCCCAGTGAGCTCAGCCTCTGCATGGAGAAACTGCCCGGGTGAACTGGATGTGAGAAGGGGTTTTGTCCTCCCACCCTCTCCCCTCCCCACTGCTCTCAGCTGTGGGTTCCCAGAGAAAGGCTGAGGTGGTTTTCTCTCAAGCCACCCCTAACTCCCTTTCTGCACAGGGCACCTCCTCTGAATTTGAAGTAGTCCCCACCGAGGAGCGGAATTCTCCCCCGGAGAGCGGCAGCCACACCAGAAGCCCGATGGTGAGTGGATGGCAGATGCCTGGGCACGTCTCACGTCTCCTCTCTGTTTCAGTCACCTGGCCCTGGGCGATAGGCACAAGACCTGCTCACAGGACCTTGGGTACCCTGGAGTCACTTGGGGATACATGGGGGGCTGGAGCAGAGTACTTCTCGCTCACATATGCAAATCCCTTGCTGGTGACTTCCCCTACTTGGGTCACACAGGCACCCGATCATTGTGAAAGCTTGGGCACATTGCCAGACCTGCTGGTCTCCACTGAGCGCCGGGCACCTCCACCAATTATGACTTAGCCTTTGGACAGGTAGAAAAGAAAGGGTCAGGAAGCCCAGAGCGGCTTATAGCAGGTAATTTACTCTTTTGTGCAGGCTGAGTATTAAAAAGGGTCTGTATTTGTCTCCTGGGAACTTCTGTCCCCTTGTCCTCTTTTGTCTTTGAGGGCTCTGAGAAGTTGGCTGAGGTGACAAGAAATCCCTTCTCAGAAAGTATTTTACTCTCTGACTTTGGACCACTAACTCCATCTCTTTAATGAGTTCTTCCTTAGTCTCCCCTTCCTTCCCCGCCCCCACCGCCCCCTCTTCCCTCACCCAGAGGTGTGCATAGTCTGTGCTGAGCAAAGATAAGACAGCCTCTCTGCCCTCTGGGAGCTTATAGGCTAGTGGAAGAGACGAGAGGATGTAGCAGTTCATGGGTCTTAAATAGAAAGCAGCATTTGCCACCTCAGATCCTTTGTAAGGAAAGGCAGTGGGTGACAGAATGCAGAATCGAAGAAGCAGGGGTATCTCCTCTTGGAATGTAGTACTAACAATATTACACAGGTATTCACAGAAAGTCAGGAAGCCTAAGTTGCAGTCCTGGCTCTGCTACTGACCCATTGAGTGGCTTTGGGGTGTTCCTTCTCCTTATACCTTGGTTTCCCAGCCTGAACCCTGAGGCTTCCCATAGCTCTGACATCCCATGACTTCCATAAATGTTTAGAGGAGCTGAAATGTGGGCAGAGCCAGGACGAATGAGCAGAGGGGACACTGGGAAAGGAGCCCGAGGAGGTGTGAGGGCTCAGAGAGGGGAAGGTAGGACCTCAAACACTTAGCAGGGAGCTGGGCATAAGGCAGTTAGCTGTAAGGTACCACCATGGATCATTGGACAAGGTGTCAGCATAACTAAGGCACTTTTGGAAGGAGTGTTCTAGACACAGGCAGGATGGAGAGAGAGATTGATTTTGTATTGAGATTGGACTATCTTGCCCCCGGTATGCTTCCTTTCTTATGCACGCTACTAGACTGGGATCCTAGAGCTATGATTCTTAACCTGTTTTGAGTCTTGGGTGCTCTGAGAAGCTGAGGAATGCCTGGACCACCCATCACATAAATATCAGGAGTTCTGGTCTCTGTGTGGCTCCTTGTTTAAGACTCTCTGAGCCAAAGAAGCGGTACTGTACATGGAGTGAAACCCCTTTCCTGGGCCACTGCACTCATGTGTCAGTTCACCCTTGCGAGACCCCTGTGATGTAGCAGGGAGGGAAGGGGTGTGTGTGCATTTAGTAGGTGAGGATTCTGGGGCCCAGCGGTTGAGTGATGTATCTGCAGGCATTCAGCGAGCCCCAGAGTGTGGGAGGAAAGTGGCTCCACTGCTCATAAGCCAGCCAGTGGCCTGGGAGACCTGGGTCCTGCCCTGTGAGTCAGCCCCAAACAGGGAACCTGTGTAACCAGAGAATTTCCCTAGGCTGAGCTGGGATCGGAGGGGGAAACTGAGTCATGAGGAATGGGGAAGCAGAGGGAAAACAGCTGGTGACGCCTATGCAGACCATGGTGAAGAGTGGTCCCTGTCCCCTCCCCGCCGCCAGGAGCTGGGCCCCCTGCCCCACGAGGACAGCAACCTGATGCTGCACCTGCAGCGCCTGGAGACCACCCTGAGCGTGTGTGCCGAGGAGCCGGACCACAGCCAGCTCTTCACCCACCTGGGCCGCATGGCCCTCGAGTTCAACCGCCTGGCCTCCAAGGTGCACAAGAATGAGCAGCGCACCTCTATCTTACAGGTGAGGCCAGCCAGGGAGGGTCACCTGGAATGGGCAGGTGTGCCTCCTCCTCCCCCTCCTCTAGCTCTCTCAGGCATCCAGGGTACCCTGGGGACTTCCAGGGCTGATACCGTGGGCTGACTGTAGGGTTCTTGTTTTGAGGTGGTGAGTAGGGTAAGGAAGTTGTGGGAAGGGACGGGTAAGAGGAGGGAAATTGGGAAATATGGGGTGGGCAAAGCAGTTTCGTGGTTGGGGTGCCCTGGGCCATGACGTGGGCAGGACCCTGCCTGCCTTGTTCTTCACAGGCAGGCGGCGAAAGGGAGGGAATAAAAGCAGGTAGGCCATCTTTATCTCCATTTCACAGGTGGGGACACAGCCCTCGAGAGGTGGTTTGTTTTTTTTTTTTTTTTGGCCTAAGGTATAGATGGTGCAGCTGGCATTTGATATTCCAAAGGCCATGCTCCTAAGCACCATCCCAGCCTGATTGAGACAGCTCCCTTACAGAACCCTTCCTGTGCCGTGGGAACGAAGTCAGAGTTCCTCCCTATGCAAGCCCAGGCCTTGGAGTCATATGGTCCTTCATTTCAGTAGTGGCTCTTTATTGCTGTATGACCTTGGGGAAGTCACTTACCCTCTGAATCCGTCACTGCCCCTAAGTGTAACATGGCGTTAGGAATGTCTGCCTCGTGAGATTGCTGCAAGTCTTACGTCAAGCACCTGGTACAGACTGGATCATAGTAAATGCTCCAAAAGTGGCCACTGTTCAGGTTTGATGATGATTGGTCGTCCGTCCTAGGCAGGGGATCTTAGCCTTGCGGGCTTGGGTGTAGGGAAAGAGTCACAAATGGTAAAACTGAGGCTTCGAAAGGACCTGCTCAGGACCTGAGCACCTGTTCTCTCAGTGACAAAGCTGTAACTTGAATTCTTCTTCCTCCTTCCTAGACCTGCTTCTTGTGCCAGTCACTGGTCTGTGGTCTCATTTATGTGAGCAGATGTTCAAGTGCCCAGTTAATAGGGGGCACGTCTACTGTATGTGACGTTGAGAAGGGCCTAGGTTGACAAAAGCAAAGGAGACACGGTGTGAGGGAGCTGTGGGGAGCAGTGTATCCCAGGGAGAGCATAGGACCCCATCCCATCTCGAGTCAGGGCCAGGCTGGGGGGTGAGGCTGGAGGAGTGATCGGAGCCTAAGGGCCAGCAACTTTTCAGCATGTCAGTGAGGCTTAGGGGTGGCAAAGCTGAGCTCTGAGGAGGTGAACTTGGCGATCGCATGGGGTGAGATCACGTTCAGTGTCAGCCTTTTGGCTCTGAAACCGGGACTGATCCTGGGCCTTATAAAAGGGGGTCCTGCCAATCTCTTTTATACTAGGCCCCTATTTGTTTCCTTCTTAGCTCTTACTATAGTTTATAATAATTTTATTAGGTAGTTTATTTACTTTGAATTTTTACTCTTGCACTTGCTGCTAGAATATAAGCCTCATTAAAGGGTCAGGTACCTTGTCTGTCATATTCACCACTATGCCCCAGTGGCTGGCACCTGATAGATGCTTAATGCACATTTGATGAATGAATGAACTAATGAACTCACAGGTGAGCTTTTAGCCCATGATGGAATGTGATCACTTTTGTGACAACCTTTCTTCATCAGCTGCTTTGTGCTCAGGGCATTTCCCCAGAAACTTGTAGGAAACAGCCATCCAGCCTGGAAGGGCGGACAGCACATGAGGCCACGTCCTTGCTTTCTCTTAATGACCAGGAGCAGGACGTTCTCTTCCCTGGAGGCCCCACCCAGGGCTGTGGCATCCTGATATTTGCCCAGCCTGTGGGTAGAGGCAGATGAATCCGGTTTCTCCTCATTCATTCATTGATTTGTTTCTTGGTTCACTCAACAAACATTTTCAAGGCCAGATATGGTGCAAGGCCTCTGCTAGGCATTGGAACCAGTCACAACAGCTTTCAGTTCTCTCTGCCTCAGATCCCTCATGTCTGACCACCCTCCGGGTCCAGGCTGTCTCCTCCATTAAGGCTTCTCAAGTCTGTCCTGCGTTAGTCAGAATGTGAAAATAAATAACTCCAAAGTCTCCCAAGATAACATAAAAGTCTCCCCTCATTCTGTGGCAGGGACTTTTTTCTGCTCCACAGTTACTTAGTGGCCCCACCAGCTCGTGCCCTTTGGAATATGAGGCAGCTATAGCTACAAGTCACGTATAGGCCGGTGCAGAAGGGACATTTGTCACTTCCACTCATCTTTCATTGGCCAGAACTAGTCACATGAGCACAGTGAGCCTGGGAAATGGAAGGGAACAGGTGGAATGTCTGGTGAATACCACTGTCCCTGCTCCCAGCCCAGCGCACACCCCTGCCTCCCTTCTCTGCTCTTTCATCACGGGAGAGAGAGACACCAGGGTAGGGTCTGCCAGGTGGAACTTAATCCCTGTGGTGGTTCTTAACAGCTGTGCAACCTCATGCAAATTATTTCACCTGCATTAGCCTACTTTTAAAATAGAGATGAATTACATAGCTTTAGGAACGCTGTGAGGCTCCGATGGGGCAGTGGGGGGAAGAGCACCCAACCATGTACTTGGTGCATGTTGTTTGTTGAAAGATTGAGTATTGAGACAGCGCTTCACCATTACTAGTCGACATCTCCCTCCACTCCCCATCTGTGAGGCCCTGAGTCTGTTTGTCTGTCTTCCGTGCTCTCCCCTTGCAGAACTTCAACCACAAGTCCTCAGATAGCATCCAGTGACTGGCAGTTCAGGGGGCACTTGTGCTCTCATGGTCTTGTCTGTTCTAGCAGCCCTGTATAAGGGGCAGAGAAGGAACGATGCTCCCCATTTTGTAGAACTGGGTCTCAGAGCCTGAGCCACCCCTGAGGACCTGGTGAGGTCTTGGCCAAGTGCCATCTTCCGACTCGTCATTTGACCACGCTGGAAGCCTTGCCCTCTCTCCAAATCGAATAGCTCTTGGGCCTCCCAAGTGTCAGGTCCTCACTTGGTCCTTCATTCATGTGGCCGTTCAGTCATTCAGACACTTCTTCTGTAGCATTAAGTGTTGACCTGCACTATGTCCTGAGCTGGGGCTGGAGACCTGGTAGAGGACAAGAGTGGGGAGGAGGTCCCAGCCCACTGAGAGTGTGGGGAGGATGGAGTTGGACTTTATGAAAATAAGGACACAAATGGTTCTTTAGCTCTCATGGTCATGGGTACCAGAAAGAGTGAGAGAAGGGGGCTGTGGGGATAATGGAGGGGACCTATCTCACCTGAAATGTGGAAGTCAGGGAGGACTTCTCTAAGGTGGTGATGTTTAAGCTAAGACTTGAAACAGAAGTAGAAGTCAGCCAGGGAAAGGCCAGTGGGGAAGAGCATTTTAGAGTGTCCTAAGCTGTGGGAACAGCAGTGAAGGAGGAGGAATGGAACTCTGCCTCGGAGAACCAGAGGGCCTGGTGGTAGATCCTTGGTCAGGCATCCTCATGGCCGGCTCCTAAAGGAGAGGATGCATGGAGGGGGCCTGGATGAGCCTAGCGGTATGGCTGGAGCCCCTGTTCGCTAACGTCATCATTGGGAATACACCCCCTCCCAGCCCTCATCTGCCTCTCTGCCCTGCAGACCCTGTGTGAGCAGCTTCGGAAGGAGAATGAGGCCCTGAAGGCCAAGCTGGACAAGGGCCTGGAACAGCGGGATCAGGCTGCCGAGAGGCTGCGGTAAGTCTATGCCCCGTGGAGGAGGGGTAAGGAGTCGGATGGGCAGGAGGAAGGGGGTGCAAGGCTCTGATTTCCTAGAGGAAGGCTCTGAGACCTGTGCCCAGAGCCATGCTATGGATGTCAGATCTCGTGACCTTTCTCCTTGGGAACCTTGAGGAGTGTCTGTTTATAAAGTGCTTTAAGAACTTCAGAAGAAGGGCTGTGCAAATTGCAGTCCTTCCTTGAGAACTTGCCCCTAAATTTTTAGCCTGCTAACAGCCCCTGGCTGGCTGTTGGAGATGAGGCTCAGGACTTTGCTGCCCCCTGCTGGTCACCATCGGGTCCTGCTCTGTTTTCCTGAGAACAGTCAGGACTCTGTCATCTGGACTATGGGGTCTCAGACTTAATTGTGCATCAGGATCCCAGAGAGTCAGGCAAGGCACACAAGTTTACACTCCTACCCCCCACTTCTTTGCCAAGACTCTTGATTCCATAGGTCTGAGGCGAGACCTAGGCATCTTTATTTTCCAAGGGGCCTCTGTGGTTATGATGTAGGTGGGCCCAGGATCACACTTGAGAAACACTGATCTTGACTGTCAGAGATGGAAGGGCCCTTTGAGATCATGAGGGCCAAACCAGAGGGAGACTGAGGCCCAGAGAGAGGCATGTGAGACCCGACAGAGTAATGTGTAACTGTTGAGCCACTGTGTCATTTTAATCAGCATATATTTATTTACGTCTGCATAAACTTATTGACTTCCAAGCAGTTGGAGTTTTATGGCCACAGTGACTCCATCCACAGATCCAACAACCTTGGTTGGAGAAAAGATTCATGACTAGAAGGCAAGATTTAAGCCCCGGTGTTTGACCTTAGGAAAGCCACTTCTCGTTTTTTTGTTTGTTTGTTTTTGTTTGTTTGCTTTTTATTGTTACATGGAAACCCAGCTGGCAAATAGAACATAAAAAAATTTTTATATTTCAGTCATACCTGAATTGGTATCAGCACTTTTATTATGTCCTTTATCACCTACCTTCTTTTTACCTAAGATTTAAATTTGAACCATGTTTTTGTTTAAAATTATAAAGAAAGTTTTCACTAGAGTAAATGGAAGATAACATTACCTGTAATAAATAGAAGATAACTCCAACAATAAATTCAGTGAAAATGGAAGGATGTTCATAAATTCTGGTGAAGTACCATTGCTGATTGAAGGCTCAGAGCCTGACGCCTGCTCTTTCTCTGTTAACAGGGGAGACTGGCAAGTATTAGAATGGTGATCAAGACCTGTTAGTGCCAAACTGAGGCTTTTCCTGTGCTCTGCATGAGAAGTTTGAAGATAATTGTAAAAGAGTATGCCTTTATCACTAGAGTGCGATTCAGGATTATTTAATGCAGGTTTTGATGTGTCCTGAAGATCTCATGTGTACAGACATCCCACAGTTGGGAATACCATGCTGTTGATCATCTGAGACTTCTAGAGAAACCCACAGATTGCCACATAGTGGCTTAAGGATGCCTTTTTTTGGTTAGACCTGAAGGGAGGTGTTGGGGTCTTGCCTTAGTCCCCAGGACCCAGCTGCAACTCAGATGAGTAGCATGTCCAGGGACCCCAGCCTCCTTAACCCAGGGCCAGCAACGTGACCTCTGTTTGCCTCTGACCTAGGGAGGAAAACATGGAGCTCAAGAAATTGTTGATGAGCAGCGGCAAAGAGGGTTCCTCTGGGCGGCCAGGCTCACCAAAGATGGAAGGCACAGGCAAGAAGGGGCTGTCCAGACAGCCGCAGGTATGTGGCCAGAAGCTCCTTCCACAGCATCCCCCGTTGCTGGTGCCCAGCCTTTGTTGCCAGCTCCAGCGGTAGTGAGCTCACTACCTCCTGCTATAGCTGGTTCCACTCAGAAGGTTCTAGTCATTAAATGGCTTTTTCTTACCTTGGCCTGACACTCTGCCTCCTTGGAGTTTCCATTGCTTAACCCTCATTCTGCCCTCTGCCACATGGAGAGCATCTCATTCCCCGTGACACACACGCAGGCTGATGGCCATGACTGTGGCTCATGGCCCTCGTTAGCCTTCTGTTCTCCAGGCTGAGTAGCTCCAGCTCCTCTGGTCATCGCTCATGGAAGGTGGTGCCGAGTCCTTTGCTTACTCTGGCTACATTCCCTAAACGCATCCCAGTTTGTCAAGGTCTTGTCTATGGTGTGGCCCCAAAAGTCACTTCAGGGTCTCAGATATTCTTGGCGGAATTTGGGTGTTAGCCCCTGAAAGGTTCTCAGAGGACTCTGCTAAGCTGCTGTGATTGCACCCTGGAGCCTCTGACATGGAGAGAGGAAGGCATGGCCTGGTTATGCTGCAGGGCTGGCCCACTTTCTCCCTTCCCACCGCCACTCCTAGCCCTGGGACTCGTATCCAGTCCCCAGGCGGGAGCTGCCTCTCCTCCCTGCCCCATCTGTGCCTTTCTCCTGCCTGCAGCGCTGAGTCCCAACTTTTTACTGACGCTTTTTTTTTTAATGGGGTTTAATGGCTGCTCAGAAGGACTCAACATCTTTAACAAACCTAACGTATTAGGATAATTAGTGATAATTAGTAATTATCCTAATAAGTTAATTAAGTATTACTGTAGAGTTTACCCAAGACACAAATCCATTGTTTAATTTGGACTTCCTCGCTAAGGTAGGCAGGGCCAAGACTATTACTCCACAACCCAGCTATGGCAAGAGGCTTGCAGAGGTCATATGACATCACGTAATCAAGATTCCTGCTATCAGGCAGGGACTTGTGCTGAGAAGTGGCCTCTGAATCCCAGCCCACCTAACCCCTTCTTTTTACCCATCACATCGGAGCCTGCCTTGTCTGCCCTCTTGTGGAAGTGACTTGTGGCCTCTGCTGATCTCTCCTGCGTTCTCAGAACTCTGTGGGCAGGCTTCTTCACTTTTCCAAAGCTCTTTAATATCAGCTCATCTCACTCCATTCCTGGGATAGCCAGATGTTCTTTCCACCCTACCGGGGGGACGGCTGTATAGACATGCGGTACGGGGCAGCAGTGAAGCCTATGCCCCGGCATTGCATGTGGGTTGAATGCTGACTGCAACTCTTGCCACTTGGACAGTTATATATATTCTCTGGCCTCAGTTTCCTTATCTGTAGAATGGAGATATTAACACTTACCTCGGTGGGTAGTTGGAGGATTCAGCAATGTGATACCTGTAAAGTGGTTTTAGTACCTGGCACGTGGTAAACAGTGAACATTAGCTGTTGCTTTTGATGGCAGATGTGGTGTCAGCAGCCGGGCTGGCATGCTCCTCTGTTCTTTGCGGAGGTTAAGGGTGTACCCTCTGGGAGCCTGGCACTCCCTTCTCCTCCTTCCCCAGTACTGCTGGGCACAGCTCGCCTCCAGGAGGCAGCAGGCCTCTAGGGACAGGCCCATCTCGCACCTTCCTCTGAGGAGGTGATGGAGTTGAGGGCTCCTATAGTTCACTCTCCTTACTCCCCAGGTGTGCTTACCGAACTCGGCCTGCAGGGGGTGCGTGAGCCTCACAAATTCTACCCTTGGGGCTCACCCAGAGACTTGAGGTCTTACTTTATAACCATGATTCAGTGATCAAAACTAGGAAATGAACATTGTCACAGTACGGTTAACTAAACTGCAGACTGTGTTCAGATTTCATCAGTTTTTCACTCATGTTCTTCTGGACCAGGATCAATTTCAGACCCCACATTGCATTTAGTTGTCACCTCTCTTCAGTCTTTAGTCTGTGGCAGTTCCCAGTTGTTCCTTCTCTTTCATTAACTTGACACTTTTAGGTTCTACTGGCCAGTTATTTTGTAGCTTGTCCTTCAGTTTGGTTTTATCTAATGTTTTCTCATGATTGGATCAAGCTTAGGAATTTGGGCAAGAATACCACACGAATGGCATAGTGTCTCAGCACATCATGTCAAAGGGACATGATGCCACTGTGTCTTATTACTGTCAACCTTAATCATGTGGCTAAGGGGGTGTCTGTCAGGTTTCTCCATATAAAGTGACAAATTTTCTCTTTCAAATGCATAAGTTTTTATTTTTGATGAGAAACTTTGAGACCGTGCAAAGTCCTGTTTCTCCTTACACTTTTGCTCACTAATTTCAGTGTCCATTGGTGGATCTCCCAGTGATTTTGTGTTTCCCTAATTCATTCTACAGTCACTAATTAGAATTCTTCTGTAAGGAAGAATTGTCCCTTCTCCCCCAGTTAGTTAATTATTTAGCTATTTCTTTCTATCAGTAGATGGCAGTTTATTCTTTGGATTATAATCCAGTACTATCACAATTTATTTTCTAGTTCAAATTGTCCCAGTTTGGCCATAGGACGCTCTTTTAAGTTTTCTCCTATACCCATTTGACATGCCTGTATTGTTGAGTACTTCCTTACTTTCTAGCACCATAAGATGCTCCAAACTCATCTTATATTTTCCCTGCCCCAGCTAGGAAATATGTGTACATGTACTAATTGCACATGCACACACACACACACATCTTTATTTAGTTTTTTATCTTTCTAAAAACTTTTTTAAAATAAGCATTTTATAAAATGTTAAGGCATATATAACTCTTAACTTCCAGGCCAGAGGATGTTGCGCTGGTGTGTGCGTGCGTGCGTGCGTGCGTTGGTGGAGGTGGTGGTGGTAGTAGGGGGAAGCAGTGGCAGTACCCTAGAGACAGAGCCTGAGCAGGCAAAGAAGTAGCCACAGGGAGAGGTAGGGACGGAATGGGAGGAGGACCTAGGAGCCAGTGTGAGTCAGGGAAGGAGAATAGTGGTCTCAATGGACTTCCCAAAGGGGGCTTAGTCATGACAGATGTGTAGCAGTGTTCCAATGGGTATGAGAATAGAAAGGTGGGAGACAGAGGGCTGAGTGAAGGTCCTTAGAGGAGTTTTGAGTGGGGAGGAAATTATCATTTGAGGCTCTGCTGAAGGTCCCTCTGTGTTTCTCCCCAGGCTAGTGTGACAGCAGGTAAGATGCCAGAAGTGGGAGCCTTGGGTGCATCTGAGAAGAAGGTGAAGATGCTGGAGCAGCAGCGCACTGAGGTAGGTGGCCGGCGAGTGTGGTGGTCAGGGAAGACCTGTCTTCTATCCTGGGACCAACAGGACAAAAGCCTTCCTTGGTGCTCTGGCTAGTCCCAGGTTACCATGGTGAGTTGCCATGGTGACCACTGAACTGTCTACTCATGGGAGAGACTGCTGCCTTGTCCTGGGCTCTTGTCTCTCGACTAGTTTCCCTTCCCAAAAGGGTCACTCTGTCTAAAATTATTGAGACATAGCTTAGGAACACTTCCCTGGTAAATTCTGGGTGGTGGAAAGAGGATATGATAAGATAGGCAAGTTTTGGCATCAGGAATAGAGAGCCTGGGGTTCTTCGGTCAGCTGGTTTAGGAAGGGAATGTCATACTAGGAGAGGATCCCACCCTGTGTGGCACTGCTAACCAGCCGAAAGCCTCCAAAAGTTGAGGTGACTCCCTCGTGTCTCATGCTTGTTCCTCCTTCATCTCCCATCCCCAAGCCAGTATTTCCAGACTGGAAGTGGAACCCAGTCCTCTGTGTTCTCTCAGCCCCTCCTCTCCACATAGCTCAGGGCCTTCTCCACATCCCTGGGCCTGCTGCCTCTGGTCCTCCAGCATGTCTGGAAGTTTGGCTCCATTAGTCTTTCGTTCAACGTGCATATTACTTTTAGTTTTCTTTTTGTTTGTGCCATAAGGTAATTTTTCTGATTACAAAAGAAACATAACACTCATTATATAAAGATTGAGAATCTCACCTCCTGGAGATTACCACAGTTGATAACAGTTCATTGCATATTCCTTGTTTTTTTTTCTATGTACTTACTAATGTGTAATCTTTTAAAAATTATACATACTATATTGTAAATTACTTCTTTCTTTAAAATTATCTTTGAGGATATTTGTTTGTATATATAAATATACTATATTAGGTTAATTTTGAGTACTTTCCACCCTGTGTTTATGAAATTGGGATACCCTTTCCCATCATTTTATTTATTTAATGATGCAGGGTTGTTTTTCTTCCCTGATGAATTTTTATATCAAGTATGGCAAATAATTTGTGTCATTTAGAACTGAGGCAATGTATTAAATGCCTGATTTTCTGAATAGCTTCAGCGTGGTCCATTTTCTGTTTATACTCTAATTTTCTTAACCCATCTATGATTAGGTTGGCCTGTAGATTTTTTTTTTAATACAAACGTTGTTGAGATGATTAATGATGCACATATGTTTTATAGACTTGTGCAAGTGTTTCTTTTGGTTACCTTTTTCACAGTGGAATTACTGGAGTAAAGAGAATGAGAACTTGGAGTTTTAATACATAGCCTCAAACTGCTGTCTAAAAAGGTGTCTGATGTTTTATCATACACCAAACTCATATACCGTATACCGTTTCTGTGTCTTGATGTTAGTCTTGCTGCCCTGGCAAGGATAAAACGTGGCAGCCCATCAAGGTGAATCTCTGAGGAACGTTGTTTTTGAGAAGCAAGGGATTGAGGCAGTGTCTGTAGGCACCCTTTGTTCACACACACTGTGGGTTTCTTGGGAAGCCCGTGTGTGTGAAGTGGTTCTCTTTGGTCCTCCTCTGCTTATCTCCCGCTAACCCCAATTTCTCCGCACAGCTGCTCGAAGTGAACAAGCAATGGGACCAGCATTTCCGGTTGATGAAGCAGCAGTACGAGCAGAAGGTAGCGTGGGAGATGTGGGAAGTCCAGGCTGAACTCAGGTTCTCGGCTGTGCTCTCAGCACATCCCCAGGTCCTGGCCTGCTGCTTCCTTCTCAGCAGCTTTGAACCTTGGACAGTCCCCCTCATGTTCTCTCTCTCTCTCTGCCTGTGAACCCAGATCACGGAGCTGCGCCAGAAGCTGGCGGATCTGCAGAAGCAGGTGACTGAGCTGGAGGCTGAGCGGGAACAGAAGCAGCGTGACTTTGACCGCAAGCTCCTCCTGGCCAAGTCCAAGATTGAGATGGAGGAGGCAAGTGTGACTGCTGAGCCCTGCAGGTTCAGCTCCCAGAGGCCTGTTCCCCAGTCCTCCTTAACCAGGAGCTCAGTGGAGTAAATAAGCCAGGGAGTGGGAGTCAGGAGACCTGGGGTGTCCAGCTCTGGCTCTGGTGCTAACAGGCTGTGTGGCAGTAGGCAAAAGCACTTTCCTTTCCCATGCCTCAGTTTTCTATCTAAAAAGGATGAATTACTGTTGCTTTTCATATTTTCTTGCTTTTATACAGAAGAATCTTTGTTCAATTAAAATCTTATGGTCTAGGGAAACACAGAATATAAAAGATTCAAGCAGGCCTGCTCTAGTGTACGTGATGGGGGTGGGCTGCTGCTGAATGTTTAGAATTATGATGGCTATTTGTGGGGGAGGGGCTAAACCGTTAGACAAAACTACTTTGTCCATCTGGTCATTGTTCAACAGAGCATGCACTTGGCACTATGCTGGGCACAGAGACTCAGGGGTGAATAGTCCAATCCCAACCGTGAGGGGGAAGAGACACTAAGCTGCTAATTATAGAAGCAAATAAGTATGTGTTAAGTACTATACAGGAGAAGTTACAGGGATTGGGAGGACAGAAAGGGGGACCAGATCCAGTCTTGGGGGGCCAGGAATATGTACCCCAAATGGCATCTGGTCTGTCATGTGTGTGACTGACCTTCAGGATCCTGTTACAGCTAAAAGAGGAAAGGCCATTTGACTCCCATACTCATAGGGGGTTTTATTTATGTTGCAATGTGTTCCCTTTCATGGGAACTGGGCCCAAGCTGCTTTTGCCTTGCTTCAAAATGGACATTATCAGCACAGATTGCATTTCTGAGTTCATTCTCATCAGCATCTTATCTGAGTGGTCAGCTTGCCTCAGTGACCGCCCCGCCCCTACCTTGAAGATGAGTGGTAGAGAGGACGCTGCCTATCTTTTCTTTTGAGTGCAGTCACATCTTGTGACTGTCAGCCAGACCCCTGGCTCTTTGGTCCCTTCCCCTGGCTCACACCAGTAGATGGACAAGGCCCTAAATCTGACAGCACCTCCCTTTCAGCTGGGGAAGGTGGGATGTTTCAAGACAAAGCATGGCCCTGTAGATAAGGACACATGGTGATAGAGGCCATGCTAATCCTGGAGCCTCTGTCATGGGAGCCCAGAGTAGTTTACCTCCCCCATTTTAAATACTTCCTTTGACTTGCAAAGGGAGAGAGAACACCAGAATTAGGAGACCTGGCCTTTAGCCCCAGCAAACTGTGTGGCCTGGAATAGGTCTCCTCCTCTTTCTGCACATTCATTTCCTGTCATATAAAGAGGTTAGGACGTGGCCCTCTCTCAAGGCCAGTCCATCTGTAGCCCTCTGCAAGGAAGATACCCTGACCATTCCTTGGTTTTGTCTCAGCTCTAGTACTCTTTCTTTTAACCTCACAGTACTGTTTCTCTGTGAGGGAACACTTTTCTGTCTCATGCTCTATATTTTTTTGAATGTCTTCTCTAGGTTCAGAGACTGTAAGAGCAGAAAGGTCCTTTAGAAATTCTTGGTGGTTTATCACTTTATGTGTGTCACGGTAGATTTCTGTGGAAACTATGGCTTTTCTCTCTAGAAAGTTGCACAGACAAAATTTTGCATTCAGTTTTGAGGCTCACAGACCTTGATGACCATCTGTGACTCAGGCTAAGAACTCCTTACCCATGGCAGATAGGTAAGCTTAGACCCGAGAGCGCTGTGACGGTGCCCCAGGTCTCAGCTCCCTGGTGGAGGAGCTGGTGTCAGAACCCAGGGCCTTTTGCTCAACCAAAAGAGCCTCTTCTTTGAGGATCGGGCATTGGCACTTTGGCCCCAGGTGCCTTGCACAGTGCATCATGTGTGAGCATTGTGGGAGCTGCTGAGGGAGAGCGAGAGAGGGGAGGCATGCCTGAGGGAGAGGTGAGGCAGGCGGCACCGGGAGTCCAAGCTGCAGACGCTTCCTGCTTACCAGCCCTGTGCTCCCTACAGACGGACAAGGAGCGGCTGGCAGAAGAGACCAAGGAGCTGCGCCAGAAGGTCAAGTACCTGCAGGATCAGCTGAGCCCACTGACCCGGCAGCGGGATTACCAGGAAAAGGAGATCCAGAGGCTCAACAAGGTGGGTGCCTTTGTCCCTGGTCCTTGAGCAGACAGAGCTTCCCTGAACCCACCTGCGGTGACCACTCCATCACTCCAGTGCCCCGAGCCTCAACTCAGGAGGGACAACTCCTGGGTCAGGATGCTGGTGCTGGGGCCTCTGTGCAGCCTCACCGTTTGCTTCACCATTCCCCCACCTCTGCCTTTCCCTCCCTGCAGGCAGGGTGGCCAGCGCTGGGATGAGCCTGTGCTCACTCCCCCCCACCCCCCACGCCCTTGGATGTGCTGTTTCCTCCCTCAGTGCCACCTGCCTTGTTCAGATTCAGAACGGCCTTCCCCAAGTCTCTTTCAGGTCACGCTGTTCTGTGTACCTAGAATACCGGCAACTTCTTTCACACCCCTTCCTGCGCTGTCCTGTGATTACTGGCATAACATTATGTCTTCTGCTGCAGCAGTGGGCGGGTGTGCCTCTTCCCCAGGCTATGTACCCCCCATGCCTGGCACAGCACCTGGCACCAGGCATGTGTTTAGGAAATTGTCACTGAAGGGAGTGGGTGGCGAGCACAGGCCCAAGGGCTCCTGCCTGCCTTTGAGAAGTGGCATCCAGAGAGACAGGGCGCCCAGGGTGGAGGCTGGGTCAGACAGGAAACCTCTCCTCGGAGCCAAGGCGGGTGGCAGTGGGCCGGACCGGGTTCTGGGGACTGGTTCTAGTCCCAGCTTGGACGCGGGACCCTCTCTGGGCCTCTGTTGGCGTCTGAGCCCTGGTCGCAGTCGTTGCAGCCCTTCTCCCAGGACGGGCTGCAGGAGTGTGAGCGGGGAGCTCAGCGGGGAGACGTTCTCCGCAGGCCTGGAGGAGCCGCTGAGTCTGCGGCTCGGCTTTCCCCTTCCCATGGTTCTGGTGTTTAAAAAGCATCGATTGTGCTGAGTCTGGGGCCTTGGGACCTGTTCTTCCAGAAAAGAGTGATTTGTCCCGAGCTGGGGAATTTGGAGTTGAAATCCAGGCAGAATGTTGTACATGGCGCTGGGCAGAGAGATGACCCAGGCAGGATCACTGCCCTCCAGGCTTCCTTGGCATAGGTGGGGGCAGAGACACTGACATGGACGACTAATGCAAGGGGCTCCCTGTCCCTGCACCTCAGTCTCCTCAACCAAAACATGGGTCGGATGGAGTAGGAGGGTGAAGGGAGCCATAGCCTCCCCCATCCTAAATGGACTCTTGGCTCAGCAATTTCCTTGAGTTTTGGGGGGAGTTGAGGAGACCAAGTGGGGGCACAAGTTCAAGTTGGGGAAGGTTTCCTTTTTCTCCCCACAGTCCAGGGAGGTGCTGTGGGCAGTGCCCACGCATGGCAAGCAGAGGCCCTGCTGTCCAGGGGGCTAAAGCCCAGGTTATGACAAGGGTGGCTGGTCTTGAGAAATGGTCCAACGTTCTCCAATGTTAAGAGGGCTGACGGAGAAAACCAGTTAGCCTTTCGAGATGATGTGAGCACACTGTTTACATAAAGAAAAGTGTTTGTGAGCATGGTGTAATAGGGTGTTCTTCTCTTTTTCTTTTCAAATGTTATTTGGTGATGTCTCAGCCCGTTCTAGGGTTAGAAAGGTAAAATATTAAGTAAGTCAAAGTTAAAATCCAGTCTAATCTAATTTCAGAAGAGATGAGGATGGAAGGATTGACTTGGTGGGAATGGGCTGTGGAAGGTGCAGAATCTCAGGGCAGGCAGAATGAGATTTCTTCCCCCAAAGGACTTAATATTCTTTCCAGGTCGAGGTGCTGGAATTGAGGCACACCTGCTCAGGAAAGGGGAAACTCTCCCTTCTACATGAACACCTCAGTTTAAGCTGCTGGTTAAGAGCACACGCTGGGTTTGAATCCCCTCTTTGCTACTTACTACCTGTGTGATGTTGGACAAATCACTTTAGGTCCGTGAACCTCAGTTTTCACTTCTGTAAAATGGGGATAATGATCATAGATTTTTTTTTCCCTAGGACTATGGAGAGGATTCAATGACATAATGTGTGTACGGTGTCAATAAGTAGGGTTGCATGTATCAAATAGTACTGGTGGTGGTGGTTCTTGTCATTACTGTTATTATCAGAAAGGGGGTCCCTGAGGATGACCCCTCCAGGAGGGCCTGACTTCCAGGGCCCATCATCTCTCTTCTTGATCCTAGGCCCTGGAGGAAGCACTGAGCATCCAGGCCTCTCCATCATCTCCACCAACAGCCTTTGGGAACCCAGAAGGAGCTGGGGGCCTCCTAAGGAAACAGGAGCTCGTCACGCAGAACGAATTGTTGAAGCAGCAGGTGAGCCCGAGGGGAGGAGGTGCTCTGTGGGAGCTGGAGCGTTCCCGTTCCCTAGGGCCAGCGATGGGCTGGGAATCGTGGGGAATCGTGTTCTGGCCATTGGCCAGAACCCCTGTCTGGTTATAAGATTATTCTTTCCAGCAATGTGTCCCTAACTAGGTCATTATTCTGCCACTTCTATGATTTAGCATTCTCTGTACCCCAACTGTGCCATTATCTACTTAGCATTTTAAAAATAAATTTTAAGTAAATTACTTTCAATAAATCTAATTAAAAGGGAGCTTTATATCACTATTATAAATGGAAAAACCTGTTTATTCTTTGCCATAAATAGAAAGTAACTGGAAGCAAGAAATACAGTAAAGGCAAAACAGCATTGTTAAACTCGAGCTGGATACTGTTGCGTGCTGAAGACTCTGAACCTGAGTCCTCTTTCCCTTCATTTAGGGAAATTAACACATACAAGAAAGGCATTAAAGACAAACTAGCATAAAACGGAGACTTCCTCTGTGAGGGACACAGAAAGTTTGACAGGAGATTGAAAGGCCATGGCTCTCCCATGTGCTTCTGAGTGATGCCATGCTTTAGATCTGTCATCTCAAACCAGTCAGCACCCCCCTGACCTAGAGTAAGGATGTGGAAGTGCAAGGGTTCATCCCAGCTCCCTCCCTGCCAGGCACCCCCAGAGCCTTGGGAGTTTCACAGGCCCTCAGCTCTCGGAGCCAGTCTTCTACCCACGCTCTGGTCCCTTGGCCTCTGTCTCTGGGGCTGTAGCAGAATGAAGGGATTGCACTGGCTGGTGGCTGTCGACCTTTTAAAAAAAAAAAAAGCCAAAGCCCCCTTCTTTAAATAAAGCCCTATGTTGAAGCCCAGAATATAATGTAAAGAGACCCAGAGCTACTGTCTTTGAAGTTGGAGGTGGGGCTAGAGGTGTACCCATTCGCTTCCCCACAGGGGATGTTGAAACCAGAGCTGGGGTGACACCAGCTCTGACATCTGTGACTCCTAGCAGCAGGCCTTGGATTCTGGGTTTGAGTAGATTTGAACACCCACTCAGAACTTCCCTTCCTTCCTTATCCCATGCCCCCTCCCTGCCCTTCCAGGTAAAGATCTTTGAAGAGGACTTCCAGAGGGAGCGCAGTGATCGAGAGCGCATGAACGAGGAGAAAGAAGAGCTGAAGAAGCAGGTGGAGAAACTGCAGGCCCAGGTCACCCTGTCGAACGCCCAGGTGAGAAGAGCTGGACCAAGGAAGGGGCCATCAGCTTGTGCCCACGGGAAGGGGGCACGAGTTGGAGGGTCCTGGTGAGACTGGGTGTTAGGACACTCACTGGTTCTCCTTCTAGCTCTGCCACCCGTTTCTGTGTATTTCAGCAAGACCCTTGCCCTCTCTGACCTCCAGCTCTGACTTTTCACAATCGGTTTTGATGCCTTTACAGAGCAAATTTACTAATTGACCCCAAGCCATCCCCTCTCTCATAGAATGATAATGATAATATGGAATCACAGAAGCAAGGAGGTGCACAGTAACCCTTCTGACCTATGTTCATACCTCCCCAGATGAGCAGGCCTCCCCTATAGCCACAGGTCTGGGCTGTACTCTCCCCCACAGAGCCCTTCCCTGTGGCTGGCCAGGCAGGACAGCCCAGACTGGTAGCCCTGCACATCAGCTGGGCCCTGGGTCCAGACTTGGCCAAGAAGCACCTGGGTCAACAATCTTCTCTCCCTCCTTCCTCCCTCAGCTAAAAGCATTCAAAGATGAAGAAAAGGCAAAAGAAGTCCTCAAACAGCAGAAGAGGAAAGCAAAGGTGAGGGGGCTTGCGAGAGGAAGCAGCATTTACCTTGCCGTACCTTCCTTAGGAAGCTATAGGCTGATGGGAGAGACAGTGTTTGTTCAACCTCCAGCTAACTAATGAGGTAATGCGGGTGGAGCACTTAGAACAGTGCTTGATGCAGAGTGCTCACGACACATTAGCTGTCGTCATTGTTGATACTTCGTGCCCACGTGCCAGCCTTACAGAGCTAAAATTTTACATAGAGAATGGGGGATGAGATGGGCATCACGGGCGAGGACCATGCTGCCTGTCGCAGACCAGAGCCCGACGTCAGCCTTTCTTACAGGCCTCAGCTGAGCGCTACCACATGGAGCCCCACCCGGAGCACCTGTTTGGGGCCTACCCCTATGCTTACCCGCCCATGCCAGCCATGATGCCACACCACGGCTATGAGGACTGGTCCCAGATCCGCTACCCTCCACCCCCCATGGCCATGGAGCACCCTCCCCCTCTCCCCAACTCGCGCCTCTTCCACATGGTGAGTCTGACCTTCCTTCTCTCCAGAACACATACATGGGCCACCTCTGATGCTTTCCAGAGGGCAAGGTCGAGTGAGAGGATCAGAGTCTGCGTCCTTGGCTCCTTCATGAACAGCACTGTGTGGGGGAAGATGTTCGGAGCTTGGCTCTGGCCTGCTGTGCTGGGAGCAGGACTCTATAGCCCAGAGCTGTTCAGGGTCACTGAGAAGGGACAGAACAAGCTGAGTGAGAGAGCAGGGCAGCAAGGAGGGCTCCAGCCAGCCAGCCCGGCCAGGGTGTCAGAGTGTGGGCTTGACACTTCCTCATAACTTCCACATGTAACCAGGCACACACCACAGGCTCTCACCAGGCAGTCTCTCTCTCCTTTCCCTCTTTCTTTTCTTTTCTTTTTTGTTTCCTTTCCTTTCTCTTCTTTTTTTGTTTTCTTTTCTTTTCCTTGTTTCATTCTTTCTCCAAGGAGCTGCTGTCACCTGTTGCATCCTCTCAGCCCCTCTGCCACAGCCACCTCAGGTACCCCCACTCACCTGGACAATGACAGCAGCCTCCTATCTGGCCTCTCCTCCGGCTTCTCTCCCTATGATCATTCTTTACACATGCCTTCTTTAAACACTGGAGTATAGTGTGGGGCTTAAAAGAGTGATTCTGGGGTTATAGAGAGCTGGATTCTAATAGAATGTGGCCACTGTCCTAGATGGATGACCTTCAGTAGGCTACTTAACCCCTCTGAGCCTCAGTTCCCTTACCTGTAAAATGGAGATGGCAACCTGGGTCGTACGGATTCAATTACAGTTGGCCTTCAGTATCCACGGGTTCCATATCTATGGATTCAGTCAGCTGTGTATTGAAAATTTTGGGGAAAAACAATTTTCGTTGTTGCTGACGTGTACTGTATAGTTAGGCCTAAGATGGTTTCATCTGTGCTGAATGTGTACAGACTTTTTCTTGCCATTCACTAAACAAGACATCTATTCTCATAGCCTTTACATTGTATTTGGTACTATAAGTAACCTAGAGACGATTTAAGTATCCCAGAGAACATGTACATAGTCTATAAGCAAATGCTATACTGTTTCATGTAAGGGACATGAACATCCATGAATTTTGGTATTCTTAGGGGGTCCTGGAAGCAATCCTCCAAGGATACCAAGGGACAACTGTATATTCAATTAATGTGTATTTAGTACTGTTTTGGCACTGTTGCTGCTATTGTCATTTTCAAGTGTGGTTATTGATTATTAAGTACCATGTTTTGTTGCAGCCGGACTATAACTGGAGGCCACCCTGTGCAGGGATGCGCAATCAGAACTCCCAAGCGATGGACTCGCCCACGGCCAGGCCAGCAGAACCAGGCAAGTGAGATCCCCTCGTACAGGGAGTTTTGTAAGAGCAGCGGATCTGCCAGGAGGTGGCGTGCCTTTTCTCAGCAGTGTGGCAGAGGCTGCAGGCAACTAAGAAGGAGTGTGGTGGGAGGAGTTAGTGGTTGGAAGGAAGGACGGGTCTGCTCAGTCATTTCCTCACGTTCCCCGCAGAGCCTAGGAGGTTCTGTGCAGCCCCTCGGAGGCTGCTTTGGTGAGGGGCAGAGGGTGGTCAAAGGGGCAGGGCTGTCTCCTCCTCTAGAACTGTGCCACTTCAGGGATCTGGAGCCAGACTGACTAGGCTCCAACACTTCCTAGATCTGGGACCTTGGGCAAGCTTTTTAAAACGTCTGTGCCCCAGCTCCCTCTTCCACAAAGGGATGATAATCTGCCTGCTTCATAGAGCTGGGCAAGGCTTGAATGACAAATGTACCTAAGGCGCTTAGCTTAGGGCCTGGCACTCGGTAACATTCAATATCTCTAGCTGTTACTTTCACTGTTACTCTATTGGTTTCCACAGGGCTTTGAAATCTACTGTACCACATCATCTTTAAGTCCTCAAAATTTTTGTTTATTTAGACTCTGCAAAAAATGACCGCGAGGGGCCTCAGTGAGACCAGATTACGTGATCCACTTTCGTCTTGCAGAGCCTGCTGACCTCAGATTACAAAAAAGCTACAGGCCATGGTGCTCTGAGTGGCCAGAGCCTCAGCCAGACAGGAAGCTGAGATGGGCGACCATCTCGAACCCTGGCCCTAACCCGAACTGTTTACAGATTGGAGAGGCTGCACTCAGAAAGCTTCCATCTGGGTCGACTTTGACACAACATGGAAAAACTTACTATCCTGCCACCTAACAGACAGAGGCCTCGTCTGGCTTTGACCTGCCATCCTTTGTGGAATCTGCCGGGGGACAGCAATCTCAAGAGTGGGGTGCAGCTTAGACCCCTTTCTTTCAGAACTTCCCCAGAAGTGCTTCCAGCCCCTCTGGGGAACCATGTTCAATTTGTGTTTGTTTAATTTTGCTTCAAGCTCTGTAGTAGCAGGACGTGCTCCTTGCCCAGCCCTCACTGTCTGTGAGGAGCTGTGGGAAGAATGGGTTTGCCTCTGAGAGCAGAAGAAAATGACAGGACATTCTGCTGCAGGGCCCTCTACCTCCACCCACGGCAGCCTCACTAGTGCCACTGCAGCCCGGGATGAAGGCATGTCAGCCACATCTGCTGACAGGCCCCACCCCAAAGCTGCTAGGCCTGAGGCCCTGCCGCTGGAGGCTTGTTGTGCTGGAAGCCTGGATTGGGATGGCTGTCCCTCCCTGGGAAGCTCATTGCATGAATCTTGGACATAAATCCCAGGGGAAGATTCTGTGAGTGATGTTCTTTTATGTTCTGGCTGATGCTCAGAGTGCTGCTGTCCGGTCCCTGACCTCTGCCCCATTCTCCCCAGACTCCTGAGACCATCACTATTACTCTTGGCTGATATATCCTGGGGCCCCCTACCCCCACCCCACCCCCAGCTGGGGCAGCCCCTTTGAGGAAGCACCACAGTAGGCTCAGCTGCTGCAGAAAGGCCTTTACTGGGCAGGCAGGAGTGAGTCTCATGCCAATGGGCCAGGGTGAGGGGTGAGGGCACATCCTCCGAAGTAGCAGGGGTGGCATCGCTGCCTTGGGGTCTCAGCCTGAATGCACTAAGGCTGGTCCTTCAGACAGTCTCAGGGGAGGTCCGCCCACAAGGGCTTCGGACCCCTCCCTCATGGAGACGCCACCCCTCACAGGAACGTGGCCCTTGCTCTCACATCTGCCTTGGCTGTTGGGGTGGAGGGGTGCGCTGTTGGGGTGGGGTAGAGGCTAGGGAGGGCCCTTCAGGAAGGAAAGTGGCTGTACTATGGAAAAGGGAGTTCGGGCAGTGTGGTAAACCCAGAAACCTCTGAGCATTTCAGGGGTGGCATTTGGAGGCAGTGGGGAATGGTGACCCCAAAGCTGAGGTCCAGGTGGAGAAGAACAATTGGATCTATAGGTGGTTTGTTTTTCCTTTGGGCTCAGCTGAAAGTGAATTGTTATCATTGGAGCAGAGAGCTGGAGAGAAAGATGTGTTGCTCTCTAGTGCTCTCCACAACACACAGCTGTGGGTACACGTTGGTGCACACTCCTGGGTATTTATGCTGGTGGACACATGTAGCGGTACACTCGTGCATTCACACACATGATCACACACACCTGTGAGCATGTGTGCAAACACCCACATGCACAGCACTACAGACACACAATGGTATGCACACGTTCGTATCAGGCTGGGGCCTTGTGTAATGGGAAGGGGTCTGGTGGGGGTGTGGTGTGGCAGGAAAAATGGATTCCTTCCTGAACGGAGACCCTCCCCAGCCCTGCATGGTGGACATGGGCTGGGGCAGGTCTCAGCTACTTCCCCCTGACCCCCAGGGCTGCCTGCCGCCTCATGTAAGCCAGGATGTCCATCTTGACATTGCTGACCGTGGTCCGGTGGTGCCAGCGCATGATGGGTATACCGTCCGGTCCCACCAGGAACTTCTCAAAGTTCCAGCGGATGTCATGGTTCCTCATGGGTTCCCAGAAGAGGCTGTTAGGTGAGCCCAGGAGCTCCGAGGTGGGGGGACAGGAGTTCTAGAGCAGGGATGAGAGCAGTGTTAACCCTGCTTGGAGTCCCTCCCACTCCCCTTCTCCCCGGGCCTTCCTGGGGGTAGGAGATCTGCCTGGTACTGAAAAAAGAACACCAGTTTGGGAGTTCAGAGAGTGAATCCCAGACCATCTTCGGCTATCAGACTGTGAGACCCTTAGCTTGTCCCTTCTGGGGTCCTGCCTGGGTCTTATTTGTAAAATTAGCTGATGAGATCGTAGGATGTGCAAAGCCCTCTAGGTGGAATAGTCAGAGGACAAGAAATTCCCCGGGAGCCAGGAGCAGGGCAGGGTGGCACGGGCCTTGTCTCCACAGGGGCTGGAGCCCAGTGTAGAGCCAGCGGCAGCCGGGCAGAGAGGCTCCTGCTCAGGTGGCTGCCCACTCACCTTCAGGAACGTGTAGAACTTCTGCTCTTTCTCCCCGTTCACATCTCCTTTCTCAAAGAGTTGGAAATTAGGGACGAAGCCCCCACCTGGTCTCACATACCTGGAGGAATGTTTACATGTGGGTCCCAAGGAGGTAGATGGGCACACAGCTCAGAAATGAGAGGACGGGACCGAGCAGGGCAGGGGGAGTTGGGAATCTGGACTTTACTCCATAGTGGGCAGTGAGAACCAACGACTATTGAATGGGCACAGGCACAATGTGGGTCTGCAGTCTTCTTTTTCAGTTTGATTCCTTCTCAGTAACCCCTCCCCACCACTAGCGGTCCCCACCCCTATCGTGCACTCACAAGCAGTCATCCCTGTCCTCTCCCTCATTTCACTACACGGGAGGTTCTTGGAACAGAGGAGTAATCTTGGCTGATAAATATCCATCACGATTAGGGGCTGGACACAGGGCTGGCTCTGCTGGAGGAGCTTTCTTAGGACCCTGAGTGAGCACTCACTTGATCGCAGGTAGGATCTCTGAGTTGTCTCCTGGCTCCTGTTTTCCAAATTGGTTGCAGGGGAAGCCCAGAAGGACCAGACCAAATGGTGCAAGCTCTTCCTGTAGTGCATTCAGTTCTGGGCCAGGGAGAGAGCAGAGATGGGGGTAGCCCGGTGAGCCTTGCCTCATCCGTACCACTCTGTCTGCTCGCCCATTGAACTGCTGAAATCACTGAGGCCTGACAGTGGGGACTTGCTCAAGATCACCCAGCATATGTGTTGCTGCTGGGATCCAAGTTCCATCCTCCTGACTCTAAGCTGGATGGGCTGGAGGGTTTGGGGGGAAAGAAGTCAGTTGTCAGTCACCCGCCCACTGCCAAGATCCACCACCCAGGCCAGGCTCCTTCAAGACTCTCAGGATTGAGTTTCTTGGAGCAAGAACCATTTATCACGGGGAGACAGCAGAGGACTTCCTGGGGTGGGATGAGGTGGGGCCGTCACAATCCTCCTCTACTCTGAAAATTCAGGGATCCATGGGAAACCCTGGCCCACTGGGCCTTCCAGCCTGCTGTCATTCCACTTCCGGGAATTCACTTGTGATTTTCAGGCCAAACATTCGGGGTCAAACTGACCTTGCCTCCTTCAGTGCCCCGCAGCAGGCTGTGCTCAGCCACAGAGCATTTCCCTGTGGGTGTTGTCAACTGCCTTTGCCCCACCTGGTTCCTCTTTACTATACCCCAGCTAAGACGAAAGGAGTGAAGATACTAGGGAACATGAAACCTGGGAGAAATGGCCTCGGGCCCATTGCCTGCTTTCCAGATAGGGGTCAGAGAAGCGCTAAGGCAGATGGGGCTGAGGGCAGATGAGGAATTCTCAGCAAGAAAAAGCTACCTTCTACTCCAGTGAAAGGACACTTCAGGCACAAACCCAATCTCTGCTTTTGGGACAGTTAAGATGCCCAGGGATGAAGAAGAATAACTGGGAATCTAGAAATGTCCACAGGTGATCAGACCTCAGGCTTAGATAATCATCCTCACAAAACCTTGGAACACTGTAGAGTTGGGAGACACAGTTTGGAATCTCATGATCACTGTTACCTCTTTCC
Source organism: Macroglossus sobrinus (assembly GCA_004027375.1). Taxonomy (NCBI): domain Eukaryota; kingdom Metazoa; phylum Chordata; class Mammalia; order Chiroptera; family Pteropodidae; genus Macroglossus; species Macroglossus sobrinus. The sequence goes on from PVKZ01002111.1 coordinate 98,179, forward strand.
TCTTGCACCAGGAAACGGTCTGTGATTAAAATACGCCCAACTGGCAGAAACAGCCCCAAATCTAGCAGGAGAGAAGAGGTGGGCTCTTACCAATGTACTGGCCTGTCAAGCCTCAGTAGGTGGCCACGTTGACAAAGAGGATGTATTTGCCAGCATACTGCTTGAAGGGGATGTATTCCTGCCCGTCGATGGTAAGGGCTCCGTAGTCGTAGATGGTGCCACTCATGCCACCGTGGCAGTCCACCTGGAACGGAAAGCCAGCACCACGGAACAGTGAGAGCTGGAAGAGAACTTGGAGATCTCTGTTTTCAAGATAATTTTGCCCAAGGGAGTATGACTTGCCCGAGGTCAATCCAAGAATCAGAACTGGACTAGAACTAAGGTCTCCTAATTCCTTGCGCAAGATGATTTTGAAACCACTTAATATGCTGGCGAATGCTATGAAAAACTGCAAAAATACTACAATCATTACTTCACATCATATGTCAACTTATAAACATTTTCTAGGCTCTGAGGGAGACTACCCTGATACTGGTAGTTGCATTACTGGATGAGCTATTGGAGACTTTTTGGGTGGCTGTTGCAATAATCCAGGCAAGTGATGAGGGGACCTGAACTAGACCTTCGTGAAGGAAGAACTGAGCAGAAAGAATCAAGCAGCAGTATGGAGAGTAGTGATTCGGAGGTTCTAAACCTGGAGGACTGGAAAGCTGAGGCTGTTCTTGTAAGATGGAGATATAGGCGTAGGAGCCAAGAATGGCGAAAAGCCTGCCGTGAGGATGAAATATGGGAAGGGTGAAGCACCAGTACCTCGCATATGTTAGACATTCTCTGAAGTGAGCACTTGTGACAATGGCCGTTATGCCTTCCTCTTTGCCCAACTGCTGCCCCACAGTCAACCTCCAGGACAAGTAGGGACAGCGTACAATGGATTGCGAGTCAGGGGACATGGATTCCACATCCAGTTCTGTCACTAACTGCCTGTGTGGTTCTGGATAGGCCCTTTCTCTTCAATGAGCCTCAGTTTCCTTTTCTATAAAATGAGAGCCTTAAACTGAATCAGCTATTCTCCACCACTGTGGCTTGATAGCACAATATCAGTGGGACAGGAAGCATGAGATTACTGTTAGCAAGCAGGAGACTGCATCAGACCCCACACTGCTCCTCCCTCATCTCTGGCCCAGACTACAAAACTCCGGGTCTACTCTTGAAAGGGTGAAATGGTATCAATAACACAATCAGTCAGTGGGCCAGTCATGATGGGAAAGGAAAGAGCTTGCCACCATTGTATCCGGTCATCTCTAAGATGCCTGCTGCCCCTGACATAACATGAGAGGTGAAAAGAGCATTATAGACCAGTGCAAACTAGCATTAGAGACCAGGAGAGACCCTTCCCATCAATCCCAGAAAACTTGCTGTTGAGGTGAAGTACCTCGGCCCAACCCCCAACCAGGTGAAGGGTACTGGGCTGGCAGGGCGTGGCCCCAGGAGGGTGTAGAAAAGCCACCTCTCTCTTAAAGACATCACAGGCCTGCTGAACCAGGTGAGTCTGGGGCCTTCTATTCCTTGACAGCTGCAAGCTCTCTTGGCATTGGTGCAAATTCCCTGCTTTATGTGAATCTAATATTTCATTCCCCATAACTCTTGGTGGGTGCTGGAGGCATGCCTTAGACTTAAGCTCAACATTCCTTTAGCCCCTGGGCCTCCCTGGCCCCAGTTGGGGTCATTTCTATCTCAAAATACAAACAAGTAGGACACAGAAAATACCCCAGCTAGCCACAGAGGTCTAGCAGCTGGAAAGCGAGGTCTACCAGCCAGAAAGCAAGGCCTCCCTCCCTGCACGCCTTTCTGCTTCTCCGCCTCCTCCACTTCACCCTAATTCAAAAACAAACTCTGGGAAATGGAGAGGAAAAAAGCCAAGAGACTGTCTAAATAATGAAAGCTTATAAACAACAGAAGGATCAACTTCTGGGCACAGTTTCAGGATGGAGGCAGGGCAAGGGGAATCTCTTCTCATTTGGCTTTAGTCTTTGCTGGCTCTGTAGTCCTGGGCAAGTCACTTTTTCTCTCTGAGGCTCTATCTACTGACTGGTGATGGTAACACCACCTGCCTCCAAAATTGGCTGGGTGAATCTAATGGCAGATAAACCAACACGAAAGAGTCTTGGAAAGAAATCCCCATGTCAAGGGATAGCGGTTATTCTGCCTACAGCTCAGGTAAAGGGTTCTGTTGTTCTCACATTATTGTGAAGAGGCCTTTGATGTTCCCCAGCCAAGCATGAAGAAGATGATGCACTGTCAAGGTGTCTATAAGAGGAAGGATGAGTGACAAGAGCTTCCACAATTTCTACTGAGGCCAACAAGGTCAGTACTGTGGGTTCAGAACAATAGGGGTCAGAGGGAGGCCCATGGTAAGAGAAGCATGGTCTGCACTCGCCACTGGGCGCTGAAGCCCAGTTCTTATGTGAGCCCCTTTCCCTCCTCCAGCATCTTAAACGGGGGTTGGGGGGACAGTTCAGAGGAGATGGAGGGGAGGGGTACTGAGAGTGCCTCCTTCCTCCCACAGCTGGACAAGACAGGAGAATGGCTCTGATGGCTCGAGAGTGGAGGGGGGTAGGGACTCAGCCAGGACCTCAGAGTCTTGGGCTGAGTCCAAGACTTGGGGCAGGAGATGTGAGCTCTGAGCCTTGTGTGCCTCTGACTCTGTGACCACTCCTTTCTCGGCTCCTTCATGGTAAGACAGGGTCAGCTTCAGTGCTCTCAAGGGCCCTTCAGCTCTGTCAGCCTGTGTTTCCATGATTCTCTCTGCCTACTTTAGTCACCTAGAAACCACTGGTTACTAGGATCCAATGCATGTCAGCAGCTGTTATTCTCTCCAGCTTCTGCAAAGTCCTTTTATAGAGCAAAGACGGGAGCCTGGGCAGCCTTAAGCTGGACTAGAGAGGGAAGGAAAGGATTCCCTTTGTTCTCTATCTAGCCTGTCCTTTTGAATCAGGAGGAGGCAAACATCCCCTGGAGCTGTCACCTTTGATCCATCCCATTCTCCACATGCCCCCCTTCCCCACCCCTTCACCCTGGAGTGGGGGTAAGGTACTGGCTGAGTCCTAGAACCTAGGGCTAGACATCTGAACTCTCCAAGGACCTGGATGGAGAGATGGGCATGCCCAGACTGTCATTAGCCAGCAAGTCCTAGCTGGTTGCATCTGATAAGATCATACCTCACCCTAAGACTTTTCTAGTCCATACCCATCCCGTTCTCTGTAAATCCTTTTCTTCCTCCCAAGAGTGCTGCAGAGAACACACAGCTGTTGTTCACGGGGTCTATGCCTTTACTTCTAGCCTTTTTGTGGCAGGGCTCAACCTTCCATTCTCTTGCTCTCTTGAAACTGAGGGTACAGGACTGCTCCCACCTCCGCCCCACACCCTCAGTCTTGAAATCAGTCCCATCCTTGCCCTGGAAAATGTCTTTTGAGTTGGGGATGATAAAAAGGGAGAAAGCTTGGAGGATGTGGCTTGATAGCCATCTGGTCTCTGGGCTGATGAGTCCAAGGAGGGCACGCTGAATGGGCTTTAGGTTGAGGACAGGACAGGGGATGAAAACAGAAGGAACCCTGAACTTGGAATGGGCTTCCTGGGGCAGTGGATAGAATTTTGGAAACAGAATCATGGACTCTTAAGATCTTAGAATAAAGACCCAAAAGATTTTAGAAACATTTCAGAGCAGCTTCTTGAGCTTACACAAGCGTGGTGTGTGTGTGTTCGGAGGTCATAGACAGAAATCTCTCTCTTTGGATCTATCACTATGCCTGGCTTCTGTCTCTCTACCCTGGAGAAGAGGAGATGTCTTCAGGGCCCATCTTGGCACATACGATCCAAGGAAATTGGCACGTTGGGTCACCCCTGGCCTCTATATCCCCACACCCTGCTGGGGATAGACTGAGGCTCAGAAAAACTTCTCCCACTGAGCTGGCAGTACCCAGCTTGCTCCAACTACCAGGTGCACTCAGATCAATATGGGTGGTAGGTGGTGGGTTAGGAGGCTGCCCTAGAGCAGGAAACCCTTCAAAGAACAGTGTGGGGGTTTTACAGCTTCTCTAAGCACCCCCTATGAAGTCATCACCTTCATTTTGCCACTGTCCGCTGCCTGCTACCCCTAACCCCCCTTTGTGGATGGAGAATCAGGCCCAGAAAGGAGTAGAGGTCCAGTCAGGGCCCTGGGTGTTGTACACTGGCAGCCCAGAGCTCTTTCTGTCACAGATCTCTGCCTCTTCTACCAATGCCCCAAATCCAAGTGCATTTCTCCCTCACTTATTAAGAGTCCCCTAAAACAATGCTTCAAAATGGGTACCACCCAGCTGCGATCCCCTACCTTCCTCCTTGCCTGTCAGTCTCCCTAGGAAACTCTCCACAGCCAACCAACCAGATGCCAAGTCTGTAGGCCTTTTTCTGTGGCCGCACCCACTTCAGGCCAGACTGGAGGGGAGTAGCTGGCCTTTCAGAGGTTGTATGGGTGTAGCAAGGCGACTCTGAGGTCGATGGGGGAGAACTATGGGGGAGAAATCACGAACTTGGGGAGAGGGACCTTCCTCCCCCGTTTACTCTGCCTACCCGGGTCATCCTGGTCTCCAACAGGTGGAACTGCGAGGAGACCGACGCTCTGGGTGTAGGGGGTCCAGGCGCATGAAGGAGGCAACAGGAGTTAAGGGTGCCCCTCTCGCCAAGGTGTAGTTCTTCTTAAGGGAAGCCTGGGAAGATGAGTGCCTCGCCACTGAGAGATGGACACCTGGGGGCTACTATGTTTGTTCCCCTGCCTCCCACTCCGTAGGCTCACTCACCTTCGACTTCTGCCCCCGGCTTAGCGGGATGAAGCCGGCCAGGAGCAGAGAGAGAAGGCAGGATGCCCGGAGCAGCCAGGCCATGGCGGGCTGGGGGCGCGTCTCGGGCTCGCCTGAGAAGCTCTCTGATCCCGGGCCACCGTCTGTCTGAGGTGTCCAGTGCTCTCAGTCACCTTTCAAGCCCTCAGCGATGACCAATCAGTGGCTGGCCCGGAGTCCTTGTAGCCAATGGGAGGGTGGCTAGCATTTCGGGGGCGGGCACGATTTACCCTCCGCTTCTCCCCCTCCCCAGGCCCGGGGCGACAGTGACATAAGCAAGTCTGGGCAGAGAGGTGAGAAACAGGTCCTTGTGAACAAGAGAGGCGGCCCCCTCTTCTTTTGGCTCTAAAGTGCAGGAGGAGGCAGGCGCAATGTCCTCCATCACAGCCAGGGAAAGGGTTTCAGCACCGAAGCACTGATGGAAGGCTCAATCTCGGGAAGCACTCCTAGGCATTCAAACCCCACAAGGTTTTCCCTCTTCCCTCCTGCCTCCATCTAGGTTGAACGGATATTGAGGATTAAAAATGTCAGCAAGATCTGAAGATAGAATTCCCAGGACTTTTACTCTGTGTAGGGTTAGTGCTTAAGAAGCAAAGAGTGGGTGACCTAGGATTTAAAATGCAGCCCCCTCCTGGAAAGAACACTGGGATACCTCAGCTGGTTTGAGAGCAGGAAATACTCCCTTTGTAGTCTCGAACATGCTGCTTTCCCTCTCTGGGCCTCGGTTTCCCCAGTGATATAATGGGATTGGCTGATGATATCTCGAAAGCCCCGCTGGTTCTGGCTAGATGACTTGCTTCTAAAACAAATGACAAACTAGGAATCCCTTGAGCATAGGGATCATAATCAACACTTGGCACAAGGCCTAGAACACAACAGGTGCTTAATGTTTGCTGCATTGATTGATGAATTCATTTCTCTGCTTGGAGATTCCAATGATTAGGTCAGGCTGTCGAGGTAAGATTCTGTCCACAGGTAGCGAAATGCACTGAGATCAGCACCTCCCAAATCTGTTTGACACCCTGGGAAGCTTTCTATACAGATTCCCAGGCCCCACTATGGAATCGCTGTATTAGAATCTCAGGGGAAGAGGCTGAGAATCTACCTTCAGACGTATTCCAAAGGTGATTCTGAGGCCCGTGATTCTCTGTCTTCTGATGGAGAAGGGCTGTGAGATGCGATGCCTTTATTATGATTTGAGATATTACTGTTCCCGTGGGAATTTGGAAGGTCTGTCTCAAGTCCCACAATCTCTGTGAAGCCTTCCTTACCTCAAACCACAGCCTGTTGAAATGAAGGGAAGCCTGAAGGGCAGAAAGTCTTTGAATGAGTTAAATCACAGAAACATTTGAACAGGGGCTGACACAGACTACATGTTCAATAAATGTGATTTATTCAACCACCTCATTTCTCTGAAGCCTAGAGATGGGAAACAATTTACCTAAGTCCCCATAACAAATAGGTGGCAGACAGGAGTCCAGAATCCAGGTCTCTAGACTTCTGTCTCAGTCCCTCTTCACTTAGTTCTATTGTCTTTTGAAGGTCATTATGTACCCAAAGATACAAACATCTGTATACCTACCAGTTTGTCAGAAATCTACTGTTCATTAGCATTGGTAAGCACATAGTGCCCCTCAAAATATGTGCCCAGCATTATGTTAACACCCTGAGAGACGTCAGCATTTCTTGGAAGTTATAATCTCTGCACTCGAGGTGTGTCCAACAGAGCCAGGACCAGGATGTGACAAGTGGGCACCTAGGGTCATGCAAGTGCAGAGCTGGCCTCTGAGAGTGAGCACCTCCTTAAGTTTTGCACACTATGTGCCCAACTTGCCCTACCCTAGTTCTAATTCTGCCATTTAGTTTCTTCGGGGGAAACAAGAAGGTGACAAAGTCCTGAGGCTTGCTGTAAGGCCACAGACAAATTACTCTCCTTCCTTGGGCCGCTGTTAAACAAGAGCCTTGACAGACTCTCAGTGGTGGTCTCTGTGTGGCTCTGTAGTTCCGAGGGTCTAAGGAAGGCCTGTGCTGCACCAAACTCAGCAGTACTGATCCCACGGACAGTGGGGTGGGCGGTTGGGGGAGCATGGCGGGCATGGGGAGGAACTTCAGGCTACAGACTATTTTCAAATGAGGTCTGAGCCTTGGTACAAAGAGCATGAACACAAGGAAAAGAGTACCTCCCAAGCTTTTTGCCACCACCTTTTTTAGAAGCATTGTGGCTGATTTCCTCCCAAGAACGTATGTTTTGAAAGATGTTATTCTGCACCAGGTTGTTTTCCTCTTGCCCCCAGGTTAAAGTCCAAATTCCTTAGCGCTTCAGGCAATGTCCTCAGCATTCAGCAGCTTCCTCATCTTTTGCCATGCTCTTCTTACTCTATCCCAGCTGTGCTGGACTTTGTTTGGTTCTTCCAACATGCTATTCTCTCTCACCTCCAGATTTTTCTATGCTGTTCCTCTGCCTGGAGCACTCCATACTCTCTCTTTAACTGGTTTCTCCTGCCATTTTTTAGGTCTCAACTTCAATGTCACTTTTTAAGAAAAGAGTTTGGTTCAGGTGCCCTTACATAGTCCCCTTATTATATAGTTCAGGTCACCCTATCATAGTTCCTAAAGCATTTGGCACTTTCTGCGTCAACCCTTTGTTATTGTCATTTCGTTTGTCTGTTTTCTATACTAAGTCATCAGGTCCAAAAAGGCTTCCTTCCCAGTGCTTTGCAGAGGGCTTAATACATAGTAGATGCTCTATCAATATCTATTAAATAAATGAATATCAAATAAAACACTACTGACATATGGAATAAGCAGAACTTCAGGTTAGCACATGCAAACAAGTTCAAGCCCACAAAACTGGTCTGATTCCAGCTGCTAGTAAGATTTGAGACATGTGAGACATGTTGAGTGAGCTTATCAGAGAAGGTTAGATGATATGCATTGTATTTTGGGAAAGGAAGGGTAGAGACAGATGCTGTAGACAAATCACGAGCCAGTATTGCTTCCAGCCTGAGAAAGTGCTCTATTGCATCCCAGACAATTGGGCATCCAGTATTTCTTCACCCTCTTTTTTTTTAAAGACATATACAGGGATCTCACTACCTACCCAGAATATTTTCTTGGTGGGTGAATGGAGACCGCTGATGACTTAGAAGGAGGTTTTGAAAAATGTGCTGATGCTCTGTGTCTTTATTGTTTATTAACATGAGTTAATAAACAATAAAGGCTGTAAAAAGCCAAAATAATGAAAGCTAGCCCTATCATTGCTGAGTAAGTCCTGGACTCAGTGATGGGGTGAGCCAGCCAGCCAATGAGTCTGGTTGGAGGCAGCAGAATGGAGGCCCAGCCCCCATCACTTCAGTGCCATCTTCAGATAGTGGCCTTGTTTTGCAATCAGGAAGGGACTGCGGAATCCAAGTGGGGCCAGTTGCTGGTCTTCTGAATAACTGGCAGATCCAGCCTCAGAGCCAGCCAGGATTCAGGGAGTCCATCAAGAGGAGAAGTAACTAGAGTCTTTGATTTTGAAACCACTGCCTTCTAAACTCTGAGTCTCAGTTTCCTCATCTGTGGAAGGAGTTGATCTCAAGGGCCAAACTTTTGGATAGTAAGAGTGACAGCAAGCATTCACCCAACATCCTATGTGTCCCAGATACTGTCTTAGATTTACGCAGTTCTTGAAAAGTCCCTGCAACCTCTGAGGTAGCTGACATTATTACCCCCATTATATGGACAAGGAAACTAATACACAGCAAGGTTAAGGAACGTTGCTTAAGGTCATGTAGTTGGTATGTGGCAGGACCAGGATTCTGACCCAGATATCTTGTCTCCAGAGCCCTTGCCATTAATCTCTCTGCCTGTGCTATCAACATGACAGCCATGGACAGTGCTAGAGCACTTGGAATGGGGCTAGTCAGAACTGAGATGTGCCATCAGTGTAAAATACACACTGGTTATGGAAGACTTAGTATGAAAAAAAGGATAAAAATATCTCAATAAATTTTTATATCATTACATGTTGAAATGTTAATATTTTAATATATTGGGTTAAAAATATATTCTTGAAATTTCACTTGGTTTTTTTGAAGTTTTAAAATGTGACTGCTAGAAAATTTTAAATTACTCATGCAACTGATGTTATATATTTCTATTGGTTTAAGCTCTATATTCTTAAGAGATTGGTATAGGATTATGGTTGTCTCTGTGAAATTTAGGTCTAATTCCTGTTGGAGGTCTCCAAGACCACCTCCAGGCTCAGTGATTAATTCACTAGGAGGACTCACAGAACTCAGCATGTCATTGTACTCACACCATAATTTACTACAGTGAAAGGATACAGAGCAAAACCAGCAAAGGGAAAGATCCATGAGACAAAGTCTGGAGGAAACCAGGCACAAACTTCGAAGAGTCCTCTCCCAGTTGAGTCACACAGGATGAGCTTAATTTCTCTAGCAACAAACTGTGACAACATATGTAAAATGTTGTCTAGCAGAATGCTCATTAGAGACTCAGTGCCCAGGGCTTTTCTTGGGGGCCAGCATCGCAGGCATCCTCGGCCTGGCATGTACCAAAATTCCTGCCTCTCAGAAGGGAAGCAGGTTTTCAGCACAAACTACACTGTTTGCACAAACAGTTTAGGCACAGTAAGCCACTCTTATCAGTTCCGTGAACAGTAGAAATCCTCCCGGAATCAAAGTTCCTGAAAGCCAAGGGCCAACCACGCAAACAGATCTTTCTAAGGATGGCAGTCTCAGGCCTGCAATGCTAACCCTTTTCTGCAGATTTCCCAGTTCAGCTTCCACAGGACTTGGCCTGGTAAATATAGGCCTTGACAAATGCTGAAATGGAGTTAATGATGCCCACATCCTCCGGAGCCTGCTTAGTTGAAGGGAGAGTTATAAAAAGGGGAAGAGTCACTAGAAACTCTCATTTGACCCTCTCATTTGAAAGGATGAGGCTCAGAGAGGTTGAATGATTTGTCCAGGGCTCCATAGTAAATACAGGCATCTATAAGAATCATACCTGCGCTAGCTACAATTCCAAGCTTTCAGTCAAAATGTCCCTTCTCTTCTCTTTGACGTCCCTATATGTTGATGGAACCCAAACACATATCCTTTTCCCCGTTTCTAAGTAGAGAGCCCTACCTATTCTCTGCTACCCTCAGTCCATCCACCTTCTACCCTCTCTAGGTTATTGTTAACTAGGACACTACAGTGCTGGAGTAGCAATAACAACCTTCAGAAACAGTCACCAACCAGTGAACAACCCGCATCCTACTTCCTGTGGGTTAACTAACAATGCACAAAACCAGCAAGGACTAGAGGGAACAAACTCCAGAGTAGGCCAACCAGATGGGAAAGTAGCTCACTGCCCCTCCTGCCTCTCTTCACCCAAGAGGACCACAGCTAACAAGTGGCCAGGTCAGAGCCACCTCATTCTTACCCCTTCCCCAACTCAGGAGGTCCATATCAAAGGAATTGCTTGAGAATATTTTGGACTGAGAGTCTGGAGTCCTGGTCAGGTCTCAGTGTGTGCCTTAGACTAGTCCCTTCTCTTTAAGCCTTAAACTCCCCCCAACTCTGAAATGAGGAAATTAGAATTCTGAGGTTTTGATGATGCCATAAACTGACTCCAGGGAGGAATTCCTGAGGAAAAATAGGGCAGTGCCCGTGAGTGTCTGCCCAGTCAAGGTTGGGTTATAGGGTTAGGGTGGACTATGGGCAAATCATGTTGTCTCCTCCTTTACTATCACCCTCAAATGATTATTTTGATTTTCAGTGAGATAGAACACTTAGTTTAGAGTCTGCATTACCACTTCATCTACATCCCCTGCAAAATGAAGAGGTTGAGTCTGAGGTCTCTGGGGCCCTAACCTTATTCACTTTACCACTGTCCACCTGGGTAACTTCAGCTAATATAGACTCATCTATCTGGGGTGGGGGTGGGGGGACCTTCCCTAGTTGTTAAATGGGGTCAATAATTTCTTTTCTGCCTGATTAGTAAGCCTCCTTAGTAAGGAGGCTCTGACAGAGCATTGGAGCTAAAAGATGCTGGAATATGAACTGCAGCAAGGACTGAGGAATTATTTTTTTCCTTTCCTTTGAGAGAGCAAAGCCTAAAATAGTAGAACAAAAACTGATTGTGACACAGATGCCCTAAAAGACTTTGGAGTTCATCGTAAGGATCAGGTTATTTAGTTATTTCTGATGGACCACAGACCCCTTAAGAAAAAGGAACTTGATGTTTAGAGCTCAGTCAGGCTTTTAGCTTTAGGGTTGGCTCAGTTAGACCTTCCTCCCTTTGCCTTATAAAAACCAAGTCTTGTAAATGCCTTTTCCTCATATTACTGGGCTCTTAAACATATTAAGTGTTAATTAATTCAACAGGTGTTTATTAAGTGCCAATTATGTGCTAGGCAGTGTGCCAAATGCTGAGGATTTGACCATTCAGAGCAAACAATATGATCCCAGCCCTCGAGGAGCTCACAGTCTGGTGAGTTGATGACAGTAAACTGGCTGTGCAGGCTGATGGATGCTCTCATAAGAGAAAGTGGCAGCGTGAAGAGTGACACCTAAGCCATATCAGTGGTGGCAGGGCTGGCTTCCAAGTGGGAGTAACTAGTAGGCTGGGGAGGCGTAGGAGGCGTTAGCTGGGTGAGAGAAATGAAAAAGGTAGGGAAAAGGGAAGGATTGTTTGGGGTGAAAGGAACCACTTGATCAAAGGCTGGTTGGCCCTTCCTAACTATGATGCTCCATGTTCTTTGTGGTTGAAGCAGAGTTAAAAAGTGACAAGAGATAAGGTAAAAAGTGACAAGAGATAAGACTGGAGTGGTAAACAAGGGCAATTAAAGATGCGCTTTAATGGCCTTGGACTTTATCTTGAGGACAGTAGACGTCACTTTGTTTTGTCATTCTTCTATTTTCATAATTTTACATGATCTCATTCACTTATTTATCTACCTATTTGTGGCCTATCCCATTCTCTTCCCAACTAAAATGTAAGCAACACGAAGTCTGAGACCATGTCTGTTTTACTCTCTGTTATAACTCCAGTCCCTAGTAGAGAACCAGGCATGCAGAGCAGTCAGTAAATAGTTGTTTAAGAATGAATAAACGAATGATAAAAAGGAAGAGGGACATAGGTTGGAGAGTGCCTCTTAGCCTTATTCGTCCTTTGCCTTTATTTAGGGACAAGCCTCTGCCTCCTATTCTCCACAGGGGAGGGGTATGGCTCAGAAAGTTGTATCTCTTCCCTTCAGGTAGTGAAGTGCAGGTGACGCTAAGAAATGAGCTAGGGAGGAGGGTCTGAGTGAGCTGACCCTGACGCTGAAAGCCTGACTGAGCACTGAACATCAAGTTCCTTTTTTTAAAGGGGTCTGTGGTCCATCGGAAATAAATAAATAACCTGGCCCTTACAATGGCCTCCAAAGTCTTTTAGGGTATCAGGTTCAGAATTATTTCTCATCCTACCTCTCAGGCTTTGCTCTCTCAACCTCATAGAGATTATCAGTCTAGAAGGGTCCTTAGACCCTTAGATCATCTAGTTCCTTGCAACTCAAAGTGTGGCCCTTGGACTCCACTGCCCAGCGTTCCCACGGCTGCCTGCCCTGCTTTCTGACTCTCTTCTAGAGTAATAGAGCATCGGAATCTAGTCCTGGCTTTGCTATGTTTTGATTAGCTATCAGTCTTGGGTAAGCAATTCTTTTCTCCAGGCCTAATTCTTCTCTCTAGTTTCCCCATCTGCAAGATGAGACTAATTCTATTTTATAAGATTATTTGAGGATTAAATGAGAAAATCTCTCATGCTTGACTAGTAATAATAACTAACAACACGTTGCACATTGAGTATGTGCCAGGGACTGTGCTAAACACTTGACATGTGTGATCATACTTGATTCTCACCACATCTGCTTTATAGATGAGGAAACTGAGGCACAGAGAGGTTAAGCAAGTGGTCTAAATCACACATCTGGTGATTGGTGACAGGGGCTTGAACCTAGGTCTGGCTCTAGGGTCCTCACTTGTGACCACCTTGCTAAGTTGCCCATTTGTAGAGCATTTTATGGAATAGATAACCAGCCTCTCTCCACATCTGTTACTGAACAGGTCCCCAAGGATCAGCTCTGTGGGATAGGCACTTACTGTCCTCGTTCTTTAAATGTCCATTTTGAAGATCAGAGAGAAGATTTTCCCAAGGTCATAGGGCTTGTATATGACAGAGCTGGATGATGAAAATTAGGCTTTCCGATGCCGCATCAGTAATGCTCCACCTCAGAACAACACATAGAACAAGCCATTCCATGTGAAATAGCTTTAAAACGTAATCCAAACAGATGTAAGCAATTCTTTTTAACCTTTCCCTCTTCTTTATCTAGATGGCTCCTATTTTTAAGCCCTTTTAAACCATTGCTATGCGGAGGCATTCTTTCCCTGGCCTAATCTGTTTTTCTTAAAACCCACCCTTGGATACCCTCCCTCTTGAATGTGGTGCAGTGAGCTGAGACTAGAATTCCTGAACCTTGTCACTCAGCCTTAACCATCCCCTCACTGGGCGATTATCTTCTTACCTTTAGAAGGTTGGGGAGGAGTGTGGACTTGATGACCTATAACCTCTCAGACTTTATCTGTGCTCCAGCTAATGCTAACTGATCCCCAGAATGGGCAAGGCTGAAGACCCCCTAAGGGAGAGAGAATCTCTTACGCATGGCTGCTTTGTTGTGTGATGACGTGCTACTGAAAGGGTCACAAAGATGTAGTAATAGGTTAAGGTTAAGAGCCTACATGCTAATCGCCATGTCTCGCTTCTGGATACCTGCTTGCTTGAAAAGTTATTGTTTGACTATTACTCCTGGAAACCTAACAGTTGCCCATGGGAACCTAACAGTTACCCATGGGAACCTAACATTTTAACAGTATACTTTCTGCTTCTGTACCCCTGCTTGCACAACCCACCTTTAGGTTGACAGGTAGAGAATAGAAGAAATATTAAACCTTTGTGATTTAGACAGAATGAAGAATGAGATTTTGGGCTTAAAACCCTTGTATCTTTATGTTTCGGGGCCGCTCCTTTGGAAGGACAGCCGCCGGCTAATAAACTGCCTCTAAGATCAGAGCACTCAGGTTGAGTCTGGTTATTCTGGTCACAACAGTTGCCCCCTCCGAGATGGTACATTTTTCCAATCAGCTTTACAGGCTCTTTCATGTTTACCAGTCCTAGAACCATATTTCTGGCTTTCCTTTGGCCCTGGTTTGGCAAGGCCCCTTGAATAGATTGCTAAACCCAGCAATCTAGTGTACTTTGGAAGAACACAATTGTCAGCTTGATTGTGGCTGTGTTTAAGCCACCATTACCCAGCCTGAACTCTATGATTTCAAAGCCCTTGAAATAGAAAATAGCGTGGTATTTATTTTACAAATACTGAGGCTTATGGAGCCAAAGTGACTTGCCCAAGGGTCACAGTGAGCCATGGAGCTAAACGCTAAAATGCAGGTTTTCTGGCCCAGATTTCATTCTATCCATCCATATTTTCATTCATTTTTTTATATGCTTTTTGAGCACTGACGGTAGCCAGGCCTTGGGTTGGGAACCGAGCATATTGCAATGAACATAACAGATGGGTTTCTGCACATGTGCAAAGGCAGATTGCATAATATAAACCATATGTGTCTTATACTACATTAAATTGACAAATTCATACCAACTATAAACTTTGTTTTTTGAGAAGTTCTTTTTCAGGCGACACTCCCCACTCGATCCCCCTTGCTTCTCCTCCCATTTCCCATTTGTTCACAGTCTTCCTGTCCAAATCAAGGTACTGGCTGAAGTTTGGGTAAGCTGGGCCCATAAGCTTCACCCCAGACTCTAAGCCCTCCTTCCCTGCCTCTGGCTAAAACAGCCACTGCTTCTCCCCCTGACGGTGGGGACAAATAGCAATGAGGCAGGATCCCTGAAGGAGAGGACCTACTCTCCCACATGGGCCTAGTCTCTCATCGTGTCTTGTGGATAGGACTGGAAAGCTGACCGAGAGGCCAGGTTTGTCCATTGGTGTTATCTGCTTGGCCAGCTCACTCAGGCAAAAATGAAAGGGCCATATTTTCTGGGTTGTTGCCTCAAGTCCCAATTTAGGCACTGACAAGCATTAAATGTGTGTCCATGAGAACTTTGGTTTTGGCATCAGAAAAACCTGGATTTGAATCCCAGCTCTACTGCTTTCTAGTTGTTTCACCTTGAACAAGGCATCTTTTCACATCTGTAAAAAGGAGATTTTTGTATAGACTGAGATAATGCATGTGAAAACTTTTGGTGCTTGGGATATATTTCTTTCCTCTTCATTACATAGTAATTATTAAAGATGTCAGTGATGACCCCAAGTATCTTAGCTGTGGAGTAGGTGCCTGAACTAATAAACCCCTCCCTGCCCTCCGTATTTCCACTGGCAGTTCTACCACCCATCACAGCTTTGTGATCTCAGACCAGTCCTTGTAGTCTCTCTGGCCCTCCGTGCCCTTTCTGTACCATGGATCATGTGATCTCTAAGGGCTCCATCTGGTTTTGGAAGTCTCCCTGGGACAGTCAAGTATTTTGTGGACAAGATTCTGACTTGTTTTTAACCAGAGGTCAATAAAGTGGAGGAATGAGAGATTTCAGGACTTTAGAAAACCCTGTGAGAATATTCCACTCTCCCCACATGCAGATACCCTCTGTTCAACCTCTCATTTACATATAATAGCTAGATGAACTGAATGCCTACTATGGGTTAGGCTCTGTTCTAAATGCTTTAAACAGATTAATTTAATTAATCCCCTACTAACCTTATAAAGAACATATAATATAAATTCTATTTTATAATTTAGGAAACTAGGGCACAGGAGGTTAATTACCCAAGCTAGTAAGTGGCAGAGCTGGGGTTGCATTTCAGTCAATCTGGCAAATCTAGGGCCTGTAGTCTCCACTTCTAGCCCCCACTGCACTGAAGCCCAGAGAGTGAAGGGGACTGCCCAAAGTCACACAGCAATTTACGCAATGATCTCTCATCATTAAACCACTAGAAGAGTCAGATTGAGGGCAAAAACAAGCCAAATGTTAAAATATCTTTGCCTCGCCCATTCAACTTCCTCCCTCCACCCCCAAATCCTATGGGGGCAGAGTGGCCTAGGGTGTGGCGTTGTGGGTAAGTGCCAAGGCTGGCCTGGCCTCACTGGCCTTGCAGTGGTCATCTGTCCTTAGGGCTAAACTTGGCTCTCCCTCCCACCCACCCACACAGAAGAACAGTCAGAGGGGGTACAAATTCCTCAGGCGGAGATGGGGGCAGGACTGGAGCAGAAAAATAGTATGGGGAAAAGGGCAGGGGCCAGGATTAGGGAGGAGAGATGGAGTGAAACGGGAAAAGGGAAAGACAAATGTGTTTTAAATACCCACTGCATGTGCCAAACATAGAACTAGGCACCTTCCCATACATTCTGCAAGAAGGGCCTCATTGTTTTTCCATTTTTCTTTACAAGGGAGGAAACTGAGACTTAAGAGGGATGAAATACCTGCCCAAAGTTATCAGATGTGTCTACCATGACAAGGTATCCCCTTTCCATTATAGAAGAAAGGAGAAGAGTGACAGGAGAAAAGAAAGAGGAGGAGAAACACAGTGGGGAGAAGGGAGACGGAGGTGAGCAGTGGGGGCCTTGGTGCCCTGCCCGGCAAGGGCAATGGGCCCAGAGTTGTCTTTGCATTCCAGAAGGCTCACTGGGCAAATGTTTATGAGAAAACTCAACATTCAGAAGGAACACGACCTCCTAGCCTGTCTGTTCCTGCCCTGTGACTGCTCCTGGATATAAACAGTCTGATTATTAACCCCAGGAACTGGCTCCTCCACCTCTTAGCTTTATCTCCTGGGATGGGTGGGCTTGGAAAGCAAGAGGCGCCTGGCCAAGCGTTTCTAGACTGGGAGGAGTGGCTGCTGGGAACTCGATGATTCTTAAAGAGTTGGGCAGTAAGGGGCCACAGAAAGCATACACCCTATCTGTGTTGACCCCTTGGGCCCTCGCTCAAGGCCAAATAGTGGGGTTAATGGGCCCTAAAAGCCTTTCGTCCAAAGGTCGCCACTTTAAGGGAATTAAAGCTTGACTCATTATTTTCCCTAATGGGCCCCACCATTACAGCACTGTGGTGCAATCAAATGAAATCATGGCTATCAAGGCACTTGGCAAACTGAATCCCCCAATCCCCTGAGAAGTTGCTCCCTAGTCTAGTCCCTCACTCCTCCCCAGTCCCTACACCCCAGCTTCATTCAGTCCCTTAGGACAAACTCACGTAGTAAGTCACACACACATGCTTATCCACCCCTACGCTGACCACCACACACTGAGTCTCAGCCATGAAATGAGGGTTATCATAGTATTGCCCTCTTCGCTTGTTGGAAAGGTTAAATGAAATACTCTCTCCGAGTTTGGCACTGTGCCTGGCACCTCTGTGTGCTCAATCAGTGTTAGCTACATCTATTCTGGATGTCCCTTGAAAAAGTCCATAAAAGTCCTCCCATAGCAATGCTCTTACAAGTGACCTAGACTGGGAATATTTCTGAATGGGAGACAAGTGATGAGGCAAGCATTTGCAGGGACTAGAACGGGAGGAAGTGGATTTTATAGGCAGCCTGAAGGATTGGAATGAGGACACCAAGAACAACCACTGTGGAATTTCTGGGGAAGAAAGGGCATGTCCAAACACAAGAATTGGATGAAAAATCTTAGGATATTTACAACTTATAAAAAAAACAGAAAATACACAGTCTCATTCCAAGGCAAGTGGTGAGGCATGTGACCTTTCAAAGACACAGGAGCTTGCGGCTATAATTGAAAGTTGTTAAAAACTAACCGAGTTCATAGGGCTCATCTGGCTGGCTGCAGGGTGGGTGAGTGGATTTCCACCTCCGAGACCTTATACTTCCAGAAACTTCTCCCAGTGTTCCCCACAATGTTGCCCTACTCAGAGTCTTGGAATATGTCCCTCTCTTCCATTCTCTCTTCTTTCCAGTGAGTCTATATATTTTTAATAGTTTGAGAGTCTTTATTTACAGAAGTAATATATGACTATTTTCTTTGTGTAAAATTAAAACTTGACAACTAAGGCTAAAATCTCATTTCACCCCTTCTCTCCATTTTTTGTCACAATTCCTCTCCTTTAGTATATAATTAGCAGTGCTTATCCTTTTAAAATTTTCTCTACACACACACACACATTTTAAATATATATGACAGCATTTTTTTTTTACTTTTTTTCCCCATAAGTAGTATTACACATTATTATTGTGCTGCAACTTGCTTTTCTCACCACTGTATGTTTTAGAGATCTGTCCATGTTATTATTTTTAATATACTTAAGTTTTAACCATGTGGATCTTTTTGTTATTTATTTATTTCTCCCCTCATCCAGACTTTCCCTGCTGCAAACAATGCTGCTGTGACAAGCTTTCTTGTGCACATGTGATTTTATTTATCTAAGACAGAAATCTGGCAGTGGAATTATAGGGTTTTAGTATACGGAGACCCAGGAAAAGGTCCTGGGACTGAAAATCTACCTCTGTAAGTAGAGGACAAAGAAGCACCAAAGAAAGAGGTTGGCCACTTCAGTGTAGTAGTTAATAGAATTTATTAAGAGAAGCTTACATAAGAGGCATGTCATAGGCAGCGTCAAGACAAATTGATCACTGCACCACTGGGTAGGTGCCAAAGAATTATATAGAGTAAAACGGCGATATTCATGGGTTCTAGCAGGTGAATGCTACCAGGTACAGGAAATTACTTTATATGCTTGACCAGGTCAAAATAACGGCCTGTTCCAGGAACTAGCACATACCAGGAGGCAAGGCAAGGGTGATGGTTTATGACAGATTGGGCACTGATTTGCAGTGAGCAATCTCCCTTCTGAGCTAGGTCCAGCTCATGGGTCAGACAGTGGTCAGGTCTTGGAACAGTCTCTTCTTAGCAGATTTCGTTTCCTGCTGCAAGTATAGATTCTCCCTGGCCGGCTCCCTGAGTCATTTCTTCTGATTCTTAGGTTCTATATCTAAATCACTAGCTTACCACTTCTAACTCTCCACTGAACATCTCCACTGAGAGGTCCCTCAGTAAGAAAATCTCATGTAAGAAAAGTGCCCTCATCTCTTCCCTCCTCGCAGCCCCCTCTTGGTGTACATGCTCACATTCTCCCAGTTTCCCAGACATGGAACTCTTAACCATAGTTCTCTCCTCTCCCTCCGTGATATCTGAGATGGCAAATCTTATGGGTTTCATCTCAGTAATGTCTTTTGGTTCTCATTCCTTCTTATCTTTGGCCAGGATTATTTTAATAATCCCCTAAACTAATCTTCTTATTCCCTTATGCAATGCACCAAAATAACCTTCATAAAACACAGGTAATGTTATTCTCTGTGGTTGGTCTCCCCTCCCCGCAATACAAGATAAAGTAGGATCACCTTGGCTTGCTATTCACAGACTTCTCCAAACTGACTCTATTTTCTCCTTCTAGTCTTTATCTCTTCAGATCCTTCCTCTTTCACACTCCAGAGACACCGAGCCCCTTGTATTCCCAAATGTGCTGGTATTTCTTGCCTCTAAGATTTTGTTTCTGTGTTTTCTCTTCTAGGAGTCTCCAAGCTCTGCCTGTTGAAGGTCTCTCATCCCTTTTAGGGATGGTAAGCCAAAAAGACATTAGGATGTGGGTTGCCATGTTCTGCCACAAGTAGCCAGTTTCTTAACCTCTCTGACCACCTATTTTCGTTTTTGTAAAAAGGATACAATACCTTCCAGGTCTACATGGACCTTTTAATCAGGTTATGCATATAAAGCTCTTAACACAGTGTCTCTTACTGAGTAAAGCTCAATTAATTTTAGCTCTTATTGTTATCGTGCCTCTTTTATAAAGCTGTGCACTGCCTCACTGACAAAGTGACTTCCTGCCTTCCTGAGCTCTGTCTATTCTGGTGGGCATTTAGTCATTGAATTATTTATGTATAAATCTGCCCTCACACTTGGTAATGAGCCCCTGAGGGACAGGGATCCTCTTATTCATTGCTGAATAATATCCCAGCCACAGTACCTAGAACTGCATTAAATGTAGGGAGAATATCTTACTGATGTCAACTTTGGAAGTGCAGTGAAATGAAGAAAGCCAGCTATATGGAATCAAAATGATGCTTTGAATTCCACCTTGGTGCTCATTGGTTGGTGAGAATCTGCACGCATGGCTTACTCTTCCCACATGAGTATCCTTATCCTTAAAAAGAGGAAAATATTAATATTTGCCTCACAAGGTTGCAGTGAACTTATGTATGCCAAAGAACTTTGCAGTTGTTTTTTTCTCCCCCAAACTTAGCTTGTCTTCTCACAGTAGCCTGCTTCCCCCTTGTGGATAAAATTCAAATCACATATTAAAACCAACCAAAATAAATAATCTAGGAACCAGAGTTTTATCTCAGCATTGTTTATGTTACTGAAAAATCAAAAACAAACCAGTCCTCTAAAGGAGTTTGGCTAAATATATTATGGCACATCCACACAGGGAAATATTATCAAGCAATTTGGATATAATGAGATAGATGTCTATGGTGTATTGCTAAGTAAAACTCTAGTTATAAACTTATAAACTATGGCCCATTTTTAAATGTCTAACATTGACAGCATTTATGTTGGGAGATGAAATTCAGTTGCTTTTCATGTTCTTCTTTATGTTATATGTCTGAGTTTTTAACAGTGAACATGTATTATTGTCATTAGAAAATTTTCTTATCTTTAATTGTGGGGAATCTATCAGTAGAAAAAAAATGAGTTACCTATTATTGAGACAGGCCAATCCGAGTCAGGGAGTACTCTGAATCGTATATTGTAAAAATGCCTTAGGTCCCAATGTAGTGCACGCGCACACACAGTAAGCTAATGTTGAAGTCAGCCTGAGAAAAGCCGGCCTCTCTGAGAGGCAAACTCAACTGTTACTTTCTTGCTCCTTGAACCTGCTCAAGGCAGAGAGCCCCAAGTGGCAGATGGTAGGAATAGCAAGCCAAGGAGAATACAGGATCTGGCGGCTGTTCTGGAAGCATCTCAGAAGTGGGCTGATGGGAGCTGCGTAGCCACTGTTCTTGGCCAGGCTGATCTAAAGTCCTAAATCTGACCCTTTGTCCCCAGGACTTGTTGTTGTTGTTGTTGTTGTTGTTGTTGTTGTTAATGTTTTAGATTATGTAAGCTCTCTGGTACCATCCAGATCCAAAATTCTGTGATTCTGTTTTCATGGTGCTGTGATTTTAAGATTCTAATCCACTGGTGACTTAAGTCATCTAGGCAGTTAGAGGCAGCCTCACCCTCTTCTCTGGGGTCTCCTTGTGTCAGGGATTCAGACATGGCTGACTGATATTCCCGAGCCAATGACATCTTCTTTAAAAAAGTAAACATAGCCCACCTGCATGCAGGTCTCTGTGACCAACCTCATAAAGAGAAGTCAACCACAAAAACCATCCCATGCTCCATGAGGCAGGCACGTTCCAGTGAGGAGAGGGGACATCAAAAAGTACCCTGAGTAATATATATATATATATATATATATATATATTTTTTTTTTTTTTTTTTAGAAAGAGAAATAAATAGTCCATTGGCCACTAAACTCAGATGCCTTTGTGGGAAGAGATGCAAGTATAGATGGAATGGCCAAAATGATCTTACAAGGGACACATTTTAGAATACCAGATGGTGACTCTTTCCGAGGATCAAGGCAGGATGATGGTAAGAGGTGAAGACCCAGCAGAATTCTGTCCTGCAGAAAAACAGTGCCAGAAGAAAAATGAGTCTCCTGGGAGAGAAAGAGGTGGAGGTCTCGGTCTTTGATCAGGGTTTGTCTTATCCAAGGGATTCTGCTGTTCTGTGAGGTGAAGAGCACTGTAAGGGTAAGACCCTGGGCTTCAAACTGTTCCTAAAATCACTCTAATCCCAAATTCATGGCACCCGCCCTGCCACATGCTTCCCCTGCTCCCCTAATTCACACGTGCACTACAGCTGCTAACCTAACAGATACACATCACAGAAAACCTTTCTCCCTTATGTACACCACCAGGACACATCATCCCACCCTTAAAGTCTTATCAGACCTTATTCCATTCTTCACACCATTTTCTCCAGGCACATCATGTTTAAATCTTCATATGCTTAGGTCTTCCCAATCTTGCCAATTCTCTTTTCCATCATGTTCTGTGTATGGGGATGTGTCAGGATGCTCCTCAAGTAATTTCTGTTAAAGAAAAAGGGAAGAGGACCAGCAATGTCTTTGGTTCTAAACTTTGTTCCATCCACAGGGCTGTCTCAGGAACTCCTAGAGGAATATTCCACTTGTGGCGGGTACCGTTTGTGGATTCTGCAGCATGTAGATTGATAGTCAAGATTTTATATACCATTGATTCTATTATTTGAAGTAGTTTCCCTAGTAACACAATACATTACTCTGATACATTTGTTATAATAAATGAACCAATATTGATACATTATTAGTAACTCAACTCCATACTTTATTCGGATTTCTTTAGTTTTTATCTGATGTCCTTCTTCTTCTCCAGGCTTCCTTCCATCCAAGATACTACATTGCATTTAGCCATCATGCTTCTTTAGGCTCATCTTGGCTGAGAGCTTCTTTGACTTTCCTTGTTTTTATAACCTTGACAGTTTTGAGAACTGGTCAGGTATTTTGTGGAATGTCCCCCTATTGAGATTTTTCTGATGTTTTTCTCATGCTTAGACTGTGATTCATTTTGGGGAGGAAGACCACTGAGGTAAAGTGCCACGTGTCATTTCAAGAGTACATGTTATCAACATGGCTTATCAGTGTTGATGTTGACATCAACCACCTGTCTCAGGTGGTATTTGTCATGTTTCTCTACTTTAAAGTTACTCTTTCCCCTTCTCTTCGCATTCTATCCACCTTCAAAATCACTATGCACTGTACACACTCTAGGACTGAGAAGTTAGGCTCTCCATTATAACGGCAGAGTATCTACTAATTTTAAAACTACTTATGGTTTTTCCAGTGGTTTTCTGTAGGGTTTAGACATCTTAGATATCTATTAATTTATTTCAGTCTTCTTCAGATTAATACTCAATTCCAGTGATATACAGAAAATTTGCTCCGTTCTGCCCCGCTTTGCACTATTATTGTCATAATGTCTATATATGTCAAAAGCCAACAATATAGTATAATAAGTTTTGCTTTATATAACTTTATGTCTTTTGAAGAAACTAAGAGAAGAAAGGACACACACTTATACACATATATAATTTTTAAAAAACATTTACCATTTCTGGCACTCTTTTATTTTTCATGTGGTTTCAAGTTACCATCTGATGTCATTTCTTCAATCCCCTATAATTTCTTTCTTTCTTTCTTCCTTTGTACTGTAAAATATATTAAACCTCTAGATATTATAGGCCCAACAATTCAAATTTTAAAAACCTATTTATGGAGATATATATCACATATCATAAATTCATCCATTGAAAGTATATAGTTCAATGCTTTCAATATATTCACTGAATATGTGTAACCATTATCAGTAAATATTAGGACATTTTAATCCCCTCAGAAGGACATTCTGTACCCTTTAGCCATCATTCCTATCCCTTCATCCCTTCCTCCAGTTCAAAGCAACTACTAGTCTATTTTTTGTCTCTGTATAATTCCTATTCTGGACATTTCATATAAATGGAATCATGTGGCATATGGTCTTTTGTGACTGACTTCTTTCATTTAGCATAATATTTAAAGGTTCATATTGTATCATGTACTTCATTCTTTTTATGGCTGAATAATATTTTATAGTATAGACAAAGCATACATTACTTATCCGTTCATCAGTTGATGGACATTTGGGTTATTTCTACCTCTTAGCTACTGTGAATAGTGGTGCTTTGAACATATGTGTACAAGTTTTTGCATGGACATAAGTTTTCATTTCTCCTGGAATTTGAAATTACTGGTTCCTATGGTAACTCTATGCTTAGTCATTTAAGGAGCTTCCAGAGACTTTTTTAAAGTATCTGCATCATTTTACATTCCCACCATCAGTGTATGTTGTCTACAAGAAACTCAAATATAAAGATATATCTATAGATATGTATATGTGTATATAATTCCTCCTTTTCCATCTCTTATGACATTGCTATCATTTATTTCACTTATCCATTGGCTATAATCAACCAATATACTGCCATTACTATTTAAAAAAAAACTTATTAGATCAATTAAGACTAAGAAAAAATAATTTATTTTTATCTTGATTTATTCTTTCTATAATATTCTTCCTTTCTTTACGTAGATCTAAATTTCTGATTTATATAATTTTATTTCTTTCTGAAGATCTTCTTCTAATGTGTCTGGCAAGGTAGGTCTACTGGTGACAAACTCCTTTAATATTTTTTTCTGAGAAAATATTTCTCCTTAACTTTTGAATGGTAAAATGTCTTTTTTCTGACACCACAATAACACTAAATGTGCAAGGTTTTTCTACATCAATTCTCTAATACCAACTGGATGTCCAAAAATCCAGTTAAATTTTGACACTAGCCCCTGGAGTTAGCAGTCTCTATTAGTTAAGCTTCTCTTGGCATTGAAGCCCCTCCCTACAACTAGGAATTTGAATGGAGAAGTGGAAGTTAGAGGTCTTTTCAATCTATTTTTCCAAGTATGGAAGCTCTGATCTATAAGTAAAAGCTGGGAGAATGGTTGCCTGCTGTTCTTTCAGCTTGCCCATCCTACCTCACAGCATGGAACATCCACCCTACAAACAAGATTTTACGGGGAGGCAGTCAGGGCCCCAGTATTATTGGCCTACTCTACCCTGCTGTACAACCAGGATCTAGGTTGGGAATGGGAGACCAGTCTTCTTAGCTACCACTAAAATTGATCTTCTGTAACACAGGGCTGCGGTGGGCAGATGAGACACTGCTATGAGGGTATTAGGCTTGAATGAGGAGATTTCAGCCCCTTAATGAGATCTTTCTCTTGAGTCACTTTATGTCACTGATAAGGTTTATCAGGTTGTTGATTCTCAAAGCTATTTAAATCATTCTCTTACCTTTTGAAGGCTAGAAATAGTTTTTTGTTTTAATTCTGTAAGGTCCCAAATTTCTAGACTGTATGCTTTTATATTTGCTTGTCAATCATTAATTTTCCTGAGTTTATTTCTTTCTTGTAGTTTATCAAATGTAGCTAATATCAATCAGCAAATATTACTAATATTCTATTTTCTAATATTTTTCTAAAGCCATCAGCATAGTAAATATACATAGAGGAGGCAATTTTACCGAAAGTTTTGCTGGTTTATAAACATCTTTCCGGCTTCTGACATCAGTGTCACATATTTTAGTTTTTGTAACATTAGCAGTATAGTTCTAGGACCAGCTTCAAAATTCAGTAACTTAAAACAGGGGCAATGGAAGGCAGTGGTTCAAGGCCTACATCCTTGTGAGAATGAAGCAGAATGATGCATATGACCCCTCACAGTCCTCCCTATCTCCCTCTATCACAGCCTCAATTATAGTGAATCATTTCCGTGTCTGTCTTTCTAATTTGAATGTGTCTTTCCAATTATATCCTTAAAAAATATAAAAATAGGTAACATCTTATGGGCATTATACATATATTATCTTGCATAATTCTTGCAATAACACAACAAATTATAGTGCTGTTATTTCAAATTCACAGAAGAGAAAATAAGGCTCAAAGCAGATTTAGCATCTAGATCTTCCTGGCTTTAGAATGAAAGCCGATATTTGTACAACAATGTTTACATAAGCATTATGGACAAAAGCCAAAGGGTGGAAGCAACTTGAATATTCATGAATGGATAAAATGTGGCATATACAAACAATGGAAAGTTATTCAATTATAAAAAGCAATGAAATTCTGACACATGCTACAACATAGATGAACTTTGAAGGTATGCTAGGCAAAAGAAATCAGACACAAAAAGACAAACACTCTATGATTCTGTTTATATGGGGTATCTGGAATAGTTAAATTCATAGCAATAGAAAGTACATTAGTGGCTACCGGTGGCTGGTGGGAGGTGGAATAGGGAGTTATGTTTAGTAGGTACAGTTTCAGTTTATGAGAATGAAAGAGTTCTGGATCTGAACAGTGGTGATGGTTGCACAATGATGTGAATACACTTAATACCACTGAATTGTACACTTAAATGGTTAAAATAGTAAATTCTGGTGTGTATATCTTACCAAAATTTAAAAAAAGAAAGAAAAACTCTCAAAGTCCTTATTGAAGTTAATACAAATCACAGGGAAAAGGGGAAAATATCATTCTCTAACCGCTATGCAAACAAGAGCATGAATGAGGGAAAGTGACCCATGGAAATGGCATTCAGGTAGGTAGGAAACTTATGTCAACAGTCCCTGGTTATTTCCAAAGATCCAAGGCCTTTATTTATTTATTTATTTTAATTTTTTTAGGCTAGGCAACCCTTGGTTGATCTCACAGATTGCAAGGACCTTGTCAGCTTACAATCCCTTATTTTTTTATTTTTTATGTCTACAGCACCTGGTTTTCCTAGGTGGTCTCCCGTTCAAGTACTAACCAGGCCCGACCCCACTTGGCTTCCGAGATCAGACAGAATTGGGCTTGTTCAGGGTAGCATGACCATAGACCCAAAGCCTTTAGAAAGAGAGTCCTGAAGCATATTTTTCTAAGACTGAACAACTGTGATCTTAACTTCATTCACCTCTATCCATATCCTTCTTCACCTAACTCACCTGGGTAGCTCCCACTTGGGGTTTCTCTCTCCATCATCCATGGTTCTTCTTATTATTCCAACTTGTGGATCACAACTGGCTTGGTGGTTTGATATCTTGTCAGTGGGAAATGATATGGGATTTGGCCTCGCTACCCAGGCCTTAGGTCCTTTGAACTCTGAACTCATCCAGAAAAAGAGATGTCCTTCAACAAACTTGTAGTTATACCTCCCAAAAGATTATCAGTCTTGGTCTTCTGAGACTCAGGGCCAAACTTGTAAAAGTACTTTGAAGGGCTGGCAATTTGGAGCAACTAAGACAGGAAAAGTAGTCAATCAGGCACATACCAATCAACACTGAGAAATGGTCCTCATCCACTGAGATGAGGTTGGTTTAATTCTCTAGCAAGTCACATCACCTTTCTGAGCCTCAATAAAATTGGAACTAATACCTACATTGTACCAGGGACTTTCACTATTTTTATTTTTTGATTTTGGTAACAAACATATTTTACAAAACTTAGTGTGTGTACATACATGCATGTACATGCATGCATGCATGCTATTTCCTCTGCCCAGCACACTTTTCTGTTATTTCAAGCCTTTGCTCAAATATCATCAAGAAGGCCTTCCCTGTCTACCTAATTCAAACTTAACCTTCCCACATTTTACCCTGATTTACTTTTTCTTTGTTCATAACACATCATCTTCTAATATACTATCTCATTTACTGATTTATTATACTTATTGTTTATTGACTATCCCTACTTACCAAAACTAAAACTTCATGAAGGCAGGGATTTTTGTTTAATTCGGTGTTGTATCCTCAGCACCAAAACAGTGTCTGGCTCATAGATGTTCAATAAATAGTCTTTGAATACATATATAGCTGTAGTAAGTTATACAAAAAATTCTTATCACTTGGGATATATGTATGATAGTTTAATGTTTTATTTAACTTTTTAAAATGCTTGCATACAAAAATACATACTACAGGATTCCATCTATATGACCTAGAATGGCAAAATTAACCTATACAGATAGAAATGGGAAAAGTGGTCCAGGGAAAGGTTAATTGGAATGGGCAGAGTTTTTTGGAGGATTAAAATGTTCTATATTTTGGTGGGGTGGTAGTTACTTGGGTGTAGACAACAAATTTTACACTTTTATTCTCTGTAAATCATGTGCAAATCATTCCATGTAAATTGTATCCCAACTAAAGAAAAAGTACTGGCAAATAAATATACTAGTCTTGACTCACTGAACAAGACTTCACCACCCATAGTCACTACTGGGTTGCAGCCCATAGTTTGAAAAACCGACTTAAAGGGTTGCTATAAGAGATAAAGTTAGACACCTATGGAAAACAAGTACCCCTTCACCTGGAACATTTCAGACCTTTAGTAAAGCTTGGTTCTCTTTCGAAACTGCTGAGGGCATTCCTCCTCGTGGTGTCTGCCATTTGTGCGCACAGGCATGCGCTCAGTGGCGCGACACCTGCTGTGCTGTTTCCGAGACCCGCCCGCCTGGTCTCACAAGCCCAGGTTGTGCAGGGTAACTGCAGCTTTTGATACATGCCCGTCCACACCTACCCCAAAGTCTGCTGAGCCGTGTTGTTCACCCGCGCCCTCTTCTTCTGCTGGCGAACCTCCAGTTTCAACCAAGTACAGCCTAGTGAAAGACTCGGGAACAACGCCGCCGTCCAAGGTCAGCGGTGTGAGGGCAAGGATAGCACACTAATGCAGAAGGGGGCGCCGTGTTCCCTCCGACCGCAAACTGCATCTCCCAGAATGCCCACGTGTCAGTGCTGCACATGCACAGGGACAGGCTAGGTGCACGTGAGGCGTTTAAATGTGTTTCACCTGATTACAGCACTGCGCTCCCTGCCACAGTTCCCAGTCCTCTCCGCAAAAAAGACTCAGACAGAGGCACAGGTGGCACTTAGTGACAAGCCTAGTACTAGACCTACTCCATTTCAAGAATTCTGCTGAGCGGGATCACATTGCACTAAAAGTTTGAGGACTTCACTCTGGAATTTGACTTTGAGTCCAAGGCCTTTTGTACTTCTTGCGGTCAGGTGAGAGACAGTTTTCTTCCACAGAACATTTCAATATCATGAAGATACTGTTGCTTCAGATTGATTTATTGCAACATTAATCAGTGTCCCAATTGGTATCTATAGTTCCAGAGAAACTGGTTATTTAGAAAAAGTAATATTGGCTAATCACCTTCCATGTTATAAACAGTTTTTATGACATAAATTTACAACAAAAGGAAATGTCTATATAGCATTTACTATTGTATAATAAAGAATCTGGCTGGCTTTTGTTCAGTGTTCCTAGGAAGTAACCTCTAAACCCTTGGAATAAAGAATTTGGCTAGCAAAATAATGATTTTGCTTTTGGTTCCTGGGAGGTAGCCTTTAAATCCTTGGAATGTCCCTGTTATTCTACAGGAATGTCTGTTATTCATGGTGGGCCCTGATACTTCATGCTAACTGGATGACTCATGGTGGGCCCCTAGATAGGAGACTGGCCACCCCACACCAATCATGTGATTAAACAGTTGGGGTCTTGAACCACAGGATATCATTTGGACAACCTCTTGACCTCTGAGGAGTAGCGGGGAGGTGGAGTTTGAGTTTATCTTCACGGTCAGTCATGTCTAGGTAACGAAACCACAATAAAAACTGGACACAGCTCAGGTGAACTTCCCTGGTTGGTAATACTCTGTATTGTCACACAGTTTATGTGCTGGGAGGGTCACACATCCTGACTCAACACAGAACAACAGTTGCTTTTTGTGACCCAGGCCTTACACTATGAGTCTCTCCCTTTGGCTAATTCTTATTCATATTTTATTGCTATAATAAAATTGTAATTATAAGTATAGAGATAGCCTTGACTCACGATGGCTAGACTTACGGGTTTTCAAATTTATGATGCTGTAAAAATGATACACATTCAGTAGAAATTGCTTAGGCTAAGCCATGATATTCAGTAGATTAAATGCATTTCCGGCTTATGATATATTCAACTTATAATGGGTTTATTGGGATGTAACCTCATTGTAAATTGAGCATCTGTAGTGCTTTCCTGAGTTTTGTCTCTAAGTCATTGAAGTGAATTATCAAACCTGAATGAGTTCTGGGAACCCCTGAATTTTTAGCCCTCTGGCCAGAAGTGAGGGTATACTAAGAACCCCTGAGTTTTCAGCTGGTGACTGAAGTGAGGGCAGTCTTGTGGAAGACTGTGCCCTTAACCTGTGAAGTCTGGTCCAGTTCCAAATAGTTGGTGTCAAATCATTGCAACTATGTACCATGCATGTATTAACTAATTTAATACTCATAACAACTCTATGAAGTAGGTTCTATTATTAACTACATGGATCTGTGTGCTGATGGAGTCTCTGTGTGGCCAGTGATTTGTGGTATTTCTGTACCTGGTGATTCAGTAACTTGTGGAGATCATTAACAGGGACCAGGGGCTGATAAAGTTCAGTCCCAGTCTACCAGGAAAGTCCTCACCTTACAATCTCTGCAGGTCAGAAGCCACTGCCAAGTTGAAGCCCCTCAGATGTTTTCTTAAACCACCATCTCACTCCATTACTCAGTCCTCACAGAGAAAAAACATTCTTTGAACATAAAACCAAACAAATCTAAAGGGATAGGATTACTATTGTCAGTTCTCTCCATAACCAAAGACCACTAGGAACCCCTGTATTGAACAAGTTGAGTTTATTCCTCTAGCATCAAGTTAGGAACATGCACACAATGGGGACCAGCAGGGACATCTCACTAACAGGGTCAGCCTTTCCACTTCCTTGAGAGGACCTGTGAGTGTAAAGTATGTTGATGTTTGAGGCAGGCTTAAGCAAGTGGGCTTTTTTGCTCTGAATTGGATGTCGTCAGGAAGTGAGGTAATTGAATGATTGGGAATTTTAATAAATCTTACCTAGAAAGAGGAAAGACTAGACTGGGGCTAAAACTGTAATAGGTACAGAAATAGCAGTTTTTCATTGGTAGAGGTATTTGGTATTTTATAGATTGGACAGTGTTGATGTTTTGTCTGTGTTAAAACATGGTTTCAGAGAAGTCTTATATTTGTCTTATTCTGCCGTGGTCACAGTGTGGCCTTGTCTGATGTTGATGTTCTATGTAATTATGTTAAATAGAAGAGTTGTGAGTGCCAGGCCAGCTCTCAGATGTGAGGGGCTGTTTTTCTCTCTTTCTCATGTGAGCTGTGATTTCAGCCCTGCCTCTATCTAAGTTTATTGAAATTGTTATATATTCTGTTTAACAAACATTTATTAAACACCTTGTATGTGCTTGTTGCAGAGTGTCCAAATGTGAACATGACTATTTGTTTCTTTCCATATTTATTTTAACAAAGCCTAGGGTACCCCAAACGAAACAGTCTCTCTAACACGGGATCACTCGCTTCCTGTGACTGAGTTCAACAGTTCTTCCCTGTCTTCATGACCCATCTTGGGACTGCGAAAAATTTACCAAGTATTTTCTTGCATTATGGTATATTCCCACTTATCAGTGGTTCAAACCTATCACTATTTTCTTATGTAGACAACTGCACTGTTGACAATCAGCAATAAAAATATGAAAGAGCTGTTAGGATTTTGCTGGCTGCTTCTGTCTAAGGAATATGGATATATTCCTCAATTTTGTATTTGGTTATTCCCATTCTTATTACCAGAGAACTGCTCCATCTGCAGTTAAACTATATACACATATCCATGATTATTATCTTATGATAGAATCCTACAAATAGAATTGCTAGAATTGCTGGTTCAAGGGAGAACAATAAGGTGTTAGTAAATCAACAGGAAACATGTCTGCATTTATTGAATTAAAAATACACCTTGTCTAAGTTCTACATGATCATATTCTAATCACAAGAGGACTTTCTCCAGATGGTGCTTGCTGACCCCTTTGTCTGTACCAAACAACCTTATCTTATAGGGTGGCCTGTTAGACACTTGACTTCTGGTGGTCATTGTTTCTAGACTAGTGAACGTCAATTCTGGCCCCTGGAGACTCGAGTCTGTCTCCCAGTCCTGATTCCCCAGACCTCCGCCCTTTTGGAAGAGAGGCAGGAAATGACCAGGTCTCAGGTGAGTTGCTTCCTTATTTTGTACATGGTTTCTATATAATCAAATGGAAAAGGGCAGAAAGCTAACCATTAGGATTGGGGGAAATGTAGGCAAACAAAAGATAGAGACTTGGAAAGAGTTGCTATGTAGTATGGTAATATGCAGATATGTGATTTTAAACCACATAAAACTACTGTTATAGTTCAAATATGTGTATTTATTATATAAAAATTATATTAAATATAATACACTGACTATATTTAAATTATATCTACTTTATATAAGTTTATAAATTAAAGTACAAATTTGTTTGCTATCTTCTGGCAGCCACAGTGGAAAGGTAGAGGACATGTATGTGATTTACATTCTCTCCAGAAAGAGAATTCAGCTGGTTTCTCTGTGGAGAATGCAGATGAAAATATTTCTTGCCTTTAGGATGAAAAAAAAAAATTCTTTAGGCCTTCCTATAAATGATATCCTGACCTATACTTCTGTATAATTTTATCATTTTTTTGTGGTTGTGTCTTAAAATATTTATTTTAGAGGGCAGTTATCATAAAGTCAGAGCCAAACTCCACAAGCATTTTTTTATGAAACTATGGTACAGTTTATCTAGGGATAAAATCTAGATAAGACCTCAGAGTGATGAGTGTCTGTTTGTCTCCAAAGTAAATATTTATCTCAGATAGGCTGTTCTTAAGTTATAATTCAGTGGCTAATGCTTGGCCAGCAGAGGTATCTCATACTCCATAGCTTTTGCATGTTCTCAGGGTTTGTGAATCTAGTCCCAACTTAATGCCAGTTCTTTCTCTATTTTCCGTTTTTAAAGTCATTTTACTGTTTATTTTTCCTGGCCTGCATGAATTATCTCTACTTGGTATAAACATTTTAAAAAGTAAATAGGAATAAAAATTAAAACATGAAAGAACCTTTAACATTTCCTTCCTCCTGTGTTAACTAGTACATACTAATA
Organism: Macroglossus sobrinus; assembly: GCA_004027375.1. Lineage (NCBI taxonomy): Eukaryota > Metazoa > Chordata > Mammalia > Chiroptera > Pteropodidae > Macroglossus > Macroglossus sobrinus. Next base: position 130,886 of record PVKZ01002111.1, read on the forward strand.
ATTTGTGATGTTTAGATTTTTCTCTATCTGGAAGTTATTCATTATTATTTTTTTAAAATATAAAGTCTCAACTTTAATATTTAACTGATTGACTATCTAGTTTTCTTAATATTGTTAGTTGAATAATTCACTTATTTGAAATGCTGCCTTTATTGAATTCCCATTTGTAATCAGGCCTCTTTTGCTCTTCTGTTCTCTTGACGTGTTTGACTTTTTTTCTAAAGACAGAATTTTGCATCATTTTTCTCAATGGGCATAATGTAGAACTGGGCATATAGTTTTGTTTACTATGGTAGAAATGATGACGATCATCACTTCAGATTGAACAGGAGCATGCTGTTATTATAGGGTCCAGTGTCGTTTGAGGATGTGGCTGTAGATTTCACCCAGGAGGAGTGGCAGTGACTGGACACTGTACGGGAACGTGATGCTGGAGAGCCTCAGCTACCTGGTCTCAGTGGGTAAGGATGGCTTTCCTAAATAACTCAGCATTATCCAATACAATGCCTCTCCTTTCTCCTTTGATTGAGTTGGGTGGGTTCCTGACATATGTAATGATTTTGTGCTCTTTCCTCTCTCCAGTGGAAGGTCCTTACTTGACTGAAGTCCAGCTGGACAGGCTATTAAACAGTACCCTTTCTTCTTTCTCCAATGTATGCATCTATGATTTCTTTATAATAGGGTATCCAGCTTCCAAAACAGATGTCATCTCCAAGTTGGAACAAAGAGAAGAGCCATGGATCATAAAGAGGGACCTATCAAATTGGATCTATCCAGGTAAAAATCTGGCAGATGGGAGACAAAAGAGAAGTAAAATCTCAGTTTCTTTTTTCTTATTTTTTATTGGCTGGTGGCTGAGACTTGTTTCCACCCAGATCTGTTCCTTCTTGCTCCTATGTTGAGCATGTGGTAGGTATTCAACAACTATTTAAGTACTAATGGACCATGTACAGGGAGAAATTTCTTACTGATCCACTCAGTAATTTTTTATAATTCACTCAGTAATTTTTTATGATTCACTTAGTAATTGTATCTTTAGTGCCTTTCTAAAAGAAATTTAAAGGCAGTAGAAGGCTAATGTTTTTCAGTAACATAGGTTGTATGTAGAAAGACATGACATCAAGATTCATGGCTGTAAAAATTGCATGTCCAATATAGTTTAGGAGTTCAGTGAAAATTATAGTCTAAAGAGATGGAGCATAGTTTATGAAGGCATTTTTTAAAAGCATGAACCAGTAACTTTGAAGTATATCTGAATTGTGGTTTATGCAGAAAAAGGAAGATGAAGGCAAGCTCTAGGAAAGAAGATGTACAAATTCTTGCATTTAGGAATCAATATAACTTTTCTGACAGAAATTTTCTAGGCTTACTTGATTTCAATAAAAAGATATTTATTGGGGAATTGTAGAATATAAGCTTGAATACACAGTGTGAGTACGATTAGTGTTGCATTAGATGTATCCAGAAATTTTCTATTATTTTTTAAATAACTTTGAGATATAACTCACATGCCATACAATTCACCCTTTTGAAGTAAATAAATCAGTGTTTTTTAGTATATTCACAGGTATGTGTAATCATCACCACAGTCAATTTTAAAACATTTTTATCACTTCCAAAAGAAACCCTGTACCCTTTAGCTGTTACATGTCTGTTCCCCATCTTTCCAGCCCTAAGCTACTACTGTCCACTCTATGTCTCTATTGATTTGCCTATTCTTGATATTTAATTTAAATGTAGTCATGTAATATATGGTCTTTTGTAACTAGCTTCTTTCACTTAACAGTGTTTTCAAGGTTCATTCACATTATAGCATGTATCAGTACTTCATTCTTTTTTGGCCAAATAATATTGCATTGTGTGGAGATACTACATTTTGTTTATCCATTTATCAGTTGATGGACATTTGGCTTGCTTCCACCTTTTGGCTACATGAATAATGCTACTATAAACATTCATATACCAGTTTTTATGTAGACATATGTTTTATTTTTCCTTTGATATGACCCTAGAGGTGGAATTGCTGGGTTATATAGCAACCCTGTGTTTAACCAAAACAATCCCTGATGACTGTGTTGAGCATTTTTTCATGTACCTATGGCCATTTGTGTATCTTCTTTGGAAAATAGTCTATTCAGATCCTTTGTCCATTTTTTTTTAGGCAAGGCAACCCTTGATTGACCTTACAGATTGCAAGGACCTTGTCAGGTTACAATCCCTTATTTTTTTTATTTTTTATGCCTTCAGCACCTGGTCTTACTAGGTGGTCTCCTGTCCAAGTACTAACCAGGCCTGACCCTGGTTAGCTTCCAAGATCAGGTGGGATCAGGCTTGTTCAGGGTAGCATGGCCGCAAACTTTGTCCATTTTTGAATTGAGTTATCTTTTTATGGCTGAGTTGTAAGAATTCTTTATATAGATAAAATTCTTATAGAACTTTATATAAAACTTATATAAAGTTCTTTATATAGATATAGTTATTTATATAGATTTTTTATCTCATATGTCTCTTATCAGATACATGTTTTGCAAATACTTTCTCCCATTCTGTGGATTGCCTTTTCACTTTCTTGATTAATACCTTTGAAGCACAAGAGTTTTTAATTTTGATGAAGCCCAGTTTATCTATTTTTCTTTTGTTGCTCATGTTTTTGGTGTCATATTGAAGAATCCATTGCCAAATATAAAATCATGAAGATTTACCCCATAATTTTTTTCTAAGAGTTTTATACTGTTAGCTTTGACATTTATGTATTTGATCCATTTTGAGTTAATTTTTACATATGGTCTGAGGTAAGGCTCCAACTTTATTCTCTTGTGTGTGACTATCTAGCTGCTCCATCGTCATTTATTAAAAACGTATTCTTTTCTCATTGAATGGTCTTGGTACCCTTGCAAAAAAAACCAATAAGCCATAAATGAAAGGGTTTATTTCTGGACTGTATATTCTACTGATCTATTTATCTGTCTTTATGCCAATATCACACTCTCTTAATTACTGTTGTTTGTAATAAATTTTGAAATTGGGAAGTATAATTTTTGAAACATTATTTTTATTTTTCAAGATTGTTTTGGCTCTTCAGGGTTCATATGAATCTCAATGTTAATTTCTACAAATAAGTGTCTTCAGATTCTGATGGGGATTGGTTGAATTTGTAAATCAACTTGAGGTATATAACAGTCTTAACAATACTGCCTTCTGATCCAGGGAACATGAAATGTTTTTTCCGTTTATATCTTTAATTTCTTTCAATAATGTTTTATAGTTTTGTAATTCTTTGTTAAATTTATTTCTTAGTATTTTATTCTATTTGATGTTATTGTAAATAGAAATATTTCATTAATTCCATTTTTGGATTGTCCATTGCAAGTGTATAGAAATACAATTGATTTTTTGTATATTGGTTTGGTATCCTAAAAACTTGCTGAACTCATATATTAGTTCCAGAAGTCTTTTATTTGATTCCTTAAGATTTTCTATATAAATGATTTGTCATCTCCAAATAGAGATACTTTTAAGTATTTCCTTACACATTGGGTACCTTTTATTTCTTTTTCTTGCTTAATCACCCTGGCTAGAACCTTCAGTAAAATGTCGAATAAAATGATGAGTAGACATCCTTGTCTTGTTCCTGATCTTATGGGAGAAAATCCAGTTTTTCACTGTTAAGTATGTTAGCTGTAAGTTGTCATGCCCTTTGTCAGGTTGACAAAGTCTCTATTCTAGTTTGAGTGTTTTTATCATGAAGATCTGTTGGATTTTGATGAATGCATTTTATTTAGATTATCTATTTAGATTATCTATTTATATGAGGTATTACTGAATTTTATTTAATAGATTTTTAGATAATAAACCAACCTTACATTCCTGGACAAGTTCCACTTGGTGATGGTGTATAATTCTTTTTATATGTTGCTTGAATTAGTTGTATTGTGAGTCTGCAGGACCACCCTCAGGTTTGATGATTTGCTAGAAGGACTCACAGATTTAAAAAAACTGTTCTACTTAGATTATGTTTTATTTCAGTGAAAGAATTTATATGGACTTCTCTTTATGGGAAGATTTTTATTTACAAAGTTTTTTTCTTGATGTGGATCTATTTAGATTATCTAGTTTTTCATGAGTCGGTTTTGGTAATTCATGTCTTTCAAAGAGTTTTTCCACTTTGTCAAAATTGTCAGATTCATCGATATAAAGTTTTTTATAATATTCCCTTATCATTCTTTTATGTCTGTAGGATCTAGTATCCAGATGTTCTTTCATTCTTGATATATGTCTTTTTTTTCTTAATCACTAGCTAAACCACATCAATTTTATTTCTTTTTAAATAATCAGAGTTTGATGTCATTGATTTTTCTCTACTGTTTGCCCATTTTCTATTTCATTGATTTCCCCTCTATCTTTATTTTTCCTGTCTTCTACTTATTTGGAGTTTGATTTGTTAATTTTTTAGCTTTTTAAGGTGGAAGCATATGTCATTCACTTGAGACTGGTTTTGCTTTCTAATATGAGCATTTAAGAACAGGTAGTCTTCACTTCGTATAATAATGAAGGACTATAAAATTACTATGGAAACCAAAACTCTGCAAAATAATCTTCATAATCAATAGGAAAAATTTTAATTTTTTGTGACTTTTAAACTTTTTTGTCAAAACATTAAAAACTATATTTTACTGGTCATTATAACTGTATAGAAAGATGAAAATATAGTAGCAAAACTATTTACTACCCTGCAATTTCAAACATGGAAAATGTGTTTTATTTCTTTTCAAAGACTCTATGTAGAGTAGCTTGTACAGTACTTGCTTTTTTATTGTTGTATAACTATGATATAGAGTGACTCTGTTTTCTGTGTCTTAGTGAATTGTCATACTCTTTTCTAAGGTTGGATTAGCTTCCAAGACTTTAGACTTTGTGTTTTCAGTGTGGTGCAATATGTCCAAAACAAGGAGACTAGTTGTCTAGGTATCCTCCCTGAGGTTTGTTGAGCTTCTTGGAAGTGTAAATTAATGTTTACCATTAAATGTGTTAATTTTTAAAACATTTCTCCAAATATTTTTTGCTCTTTTTCTCCCCCTTTTCTAGCATGCCAACTACACATATGCTGGAATGCCTAATATTGCTCCACAGATAACAGAGATTCTGGGGGGGGTGGGGTTAATAGTTTTTTTGTTCTTTGGGTTGGATAATTTCTAGTGATATATCCTTAAGTTTACTGATTCTGATTTTGCTTTCTGCTTCCTCAAATCTAATGAGCCCATTTGGTGAAATTTTCATTTAGCCTTAGAATTTTCATGTGGTTCTTTTATTTTTTAATTTATATAAAATAAATGTTACTCTATCTTTAAATTTTGCCAAAGGCATAGAGTAAGCTAACTACCACAGCAATTATAATATAGTAAAGTTCAATTATTCTCAAAATTTCTTCTTGCTGCATCTTTATAGTCAAATTGATTCTTTTATATACTTCCTTCTCTTGAAATTGCCTATTCATTACCTTTCTATGACTCTTTTGCTTTCAAATTCTCTCTGTTAAATTTCTAGCTGCTTTATTGTCAGCATTAAATTATACCCTGTGGATCTGCATTATCTGTCATTTTCCTATGAACTAGGGATTAGAGTCAGGAAAACCCTAGGAAAGAATGCCACAATGGAGAGAAATCTCATGAAGTTCCCCATTCTTACCTAATGAAATAGAAGTGTTTGGTGAGTAAACACTTTTCAACTTGTAAGCTGTCTTTGGTAGTTTTCCAATGCCCTGAATTGGTAATTTTACAAATGTTATTCAGTTTTATACCTGTTTTCTGAAGTGAATTCCATGACTACTACATTGTCACCATTGTCGGAAGTAAAGTTTGTCTATAATTACTCACATGATAAATTTACATGTTTTATTGTGTTTTAAATACTCTCTTGCCCTTTGAATTCCCTCTCTTTATGGACCACTCTAAAACATCCTTTTATTTCTTCTGTCCTCTACTAAATCTTTATATCTGTTTTGTTTTATCCCTTTATTCTTTCAGACAGGAATACTAGACTTGATACCCCTCAAATGAATATACTTGGAGATGTTTCCTTCCATAAGGAGATACTGGGAAGTGTCACAAGAGATCATTCATTGTACTCCATTTTAAAAGTCGAGCAAGGTTATGACCAGCTGGAGAAAGATCAGGAAAATTGAGACAGGCTTTTTAGGTAAGTTATGATCATCAACAGCAAAACAATAATTGAGGAGTTAGGCCGTACATATAATGCATTTGGAAAAACAGTTTATAATTTCACAGAGCTTGAAACTTCAAGACAAAGATTGTGTAAATATGATTCATTTGAAATGAGCTTAACATCTAATATAAACCTATTCTGTTGTAATAGGGGTTATGCAAGAAAAAACACTGATGAGAATTTTGGATGTGGGAGAACACCTAGTTCTTCCTATTCTAAACATAAATAATTTCATAATAGAGTGAAACACTTTGAAGATACTATGAAAAGATCAGCAGTAAACAATGTTTTATTCACTATGTGAATGTTGAAGCCAAGAAGACCTGTGTATGTATTGATTGTGGAAAATCTTTTCTTAAAAAGTCACAACTCATTATACATCAAAGAATTTATACTGGAGAAAAATCTTGTGATTGCAGCACATGTGGGAAAGCCTTCAGTGAGAAGTCATATCTCATTGTACATCAGAGAACTCATACTAAGGAGAAACCTTATGAACGTTCTGCATGTGGGAAAGCCTTCTCTCAAAAATCATCCCTCATTATACATCAGAGAGTTCACACTGGAGAAAAACCATATGAATGTAGTAACTATTGGAAAGCTTTCCCCCAGAAGTCACGCCTCATTATGCATCAGAGAATTCACACTGGAGAGAAATCTCATGAATGTAGAGAGTGTGGCAAGGTCTTCTTCCAGTAGTCACAGCTGATTATACATTGTAGAGCTCATACTAGAGAGTTGGCTTGTGTCTGTGAATGGACCCGGGGTCTTGGAATTGACACTTATTGTTCATTTCTCCCTTTTACTGTGCATCTCTAGGAACTTGTTGTGGTGGAAAGACACTGGTTTTAAAGTCAGATGGTCATAGGTTTTAATCCTTGTTCCACTACTCACAGATTGTCTAACTTCAGGGAAGCCATTTTTTAACCCTGCGTCTGTTCCATCATCTGTATATGAAATCCTAACACAGATCATTTTCTTAGCTAATATTTTTTCCCTTTATTGTCTCTCTCTATTCTCTTGAAGTAGGCTGTTAATACCACTGTGCACACGTTTAAAATTGATTTGCATTCCAAATATTTCGCTTTTGATTGTCTACATTTCCTGCCCTGTCTTCTGTCCATTTCACTGCTCCTGTATCTGGTGGCCTAACTCATGCCATCTTAAGGAGACTTCGGTTACTTTTAATTTATTTATTTTGCAAACACATATAAATTATTATGTTTGCATAGAAAGACCCTGTGTGGTACCAGTTCCTGTGTTACTCCCTCCCTGTGGCACCAACTATTTTTCCTAAGCATTGAGTGGCCCTCAGAGAAATGCCATTAGGAATGAGGAAGACATGCCTGGGATAGCTTACTTGGGCAAATATAATATCTGGACATAAAAAATCCCACCTGCTATCTCTAAAATGCTACTGTGTTCTTTGCTATGGGCTCAACTTTTCTCCCATGAGAATCTTCAGGGAGGTACCCTGATTGGCGAAGTCACATGTGACAGCAATATAGTGGCCTATGTGTCTAAATGTGGTGTCTGCATAACAGTTTTAGCACTCGATAAATATAGGTGAAGTGTGAAGCAATTATACAACTTTAGTTATGGTTGAATACTATCAAATGAAAACTGAAAAGTAAAAATACTTAACAGTAGAAAACTTTTAGTAGAAAACTAGCTTTTCATATTAAAAAAAATCTGTAGATGTTTTCATTTTAATTTCTGATCTATTGTTTATAATATATAGAAATGCAACTGACTATTGCATATTGATCTAGTATAATTCAACCTTCCTAAACTTAGTAAGTAGTTCTAGTAGCCTTTTTTGGTAGAATTCATCCAATTTTTCTACATAGAAGATCATGTTATATACAAATATTATTTTATCTTTTCCTTTCCAAACTGGACATCTTTTTATTTTATTTTATTTTATTTATTTTATTTTATTTTATTTATTTTATTTTACTATTTTATTTTATTATCTTTGCTTTATTGCACTGACTAGAACCTCCAGTACAATGATGAATAGAAGTTGTAGAAATGATTCCTTCCACTTTATTCTTCATTGTCAAATTGTTTTAGCTATTCTAGGTCCTGTGCCTTTCCATATAAATTTTAGAAAAATCCTAAGTCTACAAAAAAACTCATTATAATTTTCTTTAAACCTATAGATCAATTTTGGGAGAATTAACATCTTTACTGTTATGAATCTTCAAATCAATGGACATGGTATGTCTCTCCATTTATTTGATTTCTTTCAACAACATTTGTGACCTTCTAAAGATCCTGTACATGTTTTGTTAAGTGTAAACCTAAGTATTTTAATTTCCTTAGCATAATTGAAAACATTTTTTATTTTTGTTTATTAGTATATAAAACTATGATTAATTTTTATGCATTGATAATCTTGTATCCTTTGACTTTGATGAACTCACTTATTATTTTTAGATATAATTTTGGTAAATTCCTTTGAATTTTCTACAAAATCATATAATTTGGATATAGGGACAGTTTTCTTTCTTCCCTATATCATCTGTCTGCTTCTAAGTTTGTTTTCCTGTCTTATTTAGTGGGTAGAATTTCCAGCACTGTGTTGAATTAGAGTGGTGAGAGCAGACACCATGCCTTGTTCCTGATCTAAGGAGGGAAACATTCAATCTTTTACCATTAAGTATTATATGTGATGTTTTTGTTTGTTTTGGTAGATGCTCTTTACAAGTTGAGGAAATTCTCCTCTATTGCTAGTTTTTTGGAGTTTTTATCATGAATAGGTGTTAGATTTTTGTCAAATTCATTTTTTGTATTAACTGATATAATCATATACTTTTTCTTTGTATCTTTTTGATAGGTGAGTTACTTGGTTAATTTTGGTTTTTGAGCCAGCTTTGCATATGTGGAATATATCTGACTTGGTCATAGTGCGTAATTCTTTTAATAGATTGTTGGCTTTGGTTTGCGAATATTTTGTTGAGGATTTTTGTTCGTGCAAGATATTGATCTGTAGTTTTCTTTTGTTGTACTGTCTTGGTGTGGTTTTGGTTTGGGATGTGTTTCTTCTTTGCCATTTTCTGGAAGAGATTTGTATAAAACCAATGTTAATTCTTTAAATTTTGGTAAAATTCTCCAGTGACAATGTTTCTTTTCGCAAGGTCTTTAATTAAAAAATCAAGTTTTTATGTCATCGCAAAACTATGCCAATTATCTATTTTAACTTGAGTTTTGGTGTTTGAGGAAACGGTCCATTTTTTGTTCCTTGTCATACTTATGAATCTCCAGTTTCCATAATATTCTTGTATTATCTTTTAATGACTACAAGATCTATAATAACTTTTTAATAACCATGTCTGCAATTTTTAATATCTTTTTCAATTCTGGTCTTTTTTTTCTTTGATTGACTTTTCTCCTTATTATGAGTATCATTTTCAAGTTTTTATACATGCCTGGTAATTATTGATTGATGTCAGATGTTGTGAATTTATTTTCTTGGATGCTAGATACTTTTGTGTTCTAATAAATATTTTTGAAACTTTTCTCTGCAATTCAGTTGTTATTTGGAAACAGTTTGTTCCTTTAAGGTCTGATTTGTTAAGTGGCACCAGGGCAAGTTTTTTACACAGAGCTAATTATTTCCCAGTATTGAGGTAGAACCTTTTGAGTACTCTTTCCCATGTCCCATGAAAAGTTTTCTAGTCTGGCTTGTAGTAACAGGCATTGATCTTGGCTTTTTGTGAGATCTGGTTGTTGTTTCCTTATTCTTTTCAGGTATTTCTTTTCCAAGAGTCTGATAATCAGTTTCCTTACCTACACACACTGACCAACACTCTGATGAATACTTGAAGTGGACCCTCTGAAAGTCTCTGGAGTTCTCTTTTGTGCAGCTTTCTCCTCTTTGGTCCTGTGCTCTGTGACTCTAGCTGTTTCGGTCCCTCTGTACTCTTAGCTCTTTCCCTTCAACTCTGGGAATCTGATGGTCTCTATCTGGACTCTCCTTCCCTGTGCCATGTCCTGGAAATTTTCTCAAGGCAGTAGACTGGGCAAATGGATCACCTCATTTGTTTCCTACCTTTAAGGATCACTGTCCTTCACTGCCTGATGACTGATGTACTGAAAACCGTTGATTCATACACTTGTAGTTTTTCCATTGTTTCAGGTGAAAATGCAGTTCATTCCCTGTTACTTCACTTAGGCCAGAAGTGGAAGTTTGGAAATGTTTTATAAGATTTAATTTTGTTTTATAATTGTGTGATTGTTTTGAGGTTCTAAGTCAAATCAAAAGACAACAACAACAAAAAAGAACATTGTACATTAAAAGAAGGTTGAGTACTATCTCTGTCCCCTCCATTTCCTTTTTCCCTGTGGTAGAAAGCATCTAAAATGACCAGCAATGATTCCTACTTCCTAGTATTCATGGTCTTTGTAATCCTCCATATGAATAAGTGATTCCTAACCAAGAGCATATGGCAACATTGAGGGGATGTCACTTCTGTGATTAGGTTATAAAGGTTCTGAACTTCTTGCCTTGTTAAATAAGCAGGTTGCAAGATGGAGAGTCCTGCATGGCAAGGTACTGTGGGAGCTTCCATCCAACCTGAATACCTAAGGCCAGCAGTCCTTGAGAAGTGAATTCTGTAAACAGTCATGTAATTGAGTTTGGATGTGGCTCTTTCTCCAGTTTAACCTTCACATAAGACCCCATCCCAGGAAAATACTTTGATTATAGATTTGTGGGAGACCCAGAAATAAGAGGACCTAGATTATTCATGTTCAGATTTCTGACTCACAGAAATTTAGACAATAAGTGTGTGCTTTTTTAAGCCACTAAGTTTAAGGGTACATTGCTACATTTCAACATAGTAGATAACCAACAACCTTTATAGATATTTTATTTAATGGTTTATTCTTCTATTATTTGCTTTTTATTTTTAAGGTAAACATATAAATTAATCTTCATTATTCACAGATTCCATATCTGCAAATTCACCTACTTGCTAAAACTTGGTTGTAATCCCCAAATCAGTACTTTGCAGTCATTGACAGACATGCACAGAGAAGTGAAAATTTTGAGTTTCCCCACACACTCATTTCCAGCTGAGCTTGAACAAGGGGATGTTCTCCCTCTTATTCCAGCTCTCAAACAGAGATGCTGAAAGGATGAAGACTGCAGGAGCAGTGTAGTATAGTGCAAGAAACTTCAGCTATGGGACCAGTGGATAGAATTTGAATCCAGTTCTGGCACCTGTTAGTGGAATGACCTCAGTTTATTCACTTGATGCTTCTAAACCTCATTTTCTCATTTGTAAAATAAAATCGAATCTGCCAGTATGAGTTGATTTCAATATTGTGATCTTAATTACACAAAGCTGTAAGATTCACAAAGTTGTAATTTAAGATTATAACCTATATGATATATGTGTGTTATGTATACATTCATACATATGTATGTTTATATGTGTAAGTGTATACATGTATATTTACATTATTTCTCCTAGGAGCACTGGTTCATTTTTCACTAAGTTTGTGTTTGCAGAAACTTTGTAGAATATAACTAACATGAATAATAAGAACTGACTGTATATCTATTCATTTATTTTCACATTTCAAGAAACTAAATAGCAATAACTATTTTCAATTTTTTCACTTTTTTTAACATAACATTATATCCTGAAGTTCATTCTGTATTAGTACATAGAGATATTTCTGTCTGTCTCTCTGCGACAGGTGAATAGTACTGTTTTGTGTATATACTGCAATTTATATAACATGACCTCAGATAACAGATGTTTGGTTGACTGCTGTCTTTTGGTTTTAAAAATAGTACTGCAGTAGATAACCTTTGAACATATCTTTTTGCCAGTGTATCTTTGGGATATAGTCCTGGAAGTGGGGTTTCTGAATAAAGGGGTAAAACCTATATAGTGTGGTTTTAGAGCTCTGTCCTTATAGTCTTTGATAATCCTCCTCTTAAGAGGTAGAACTCAATTCCTATTCCATTTTGGGCAGGCCATAATGACTCACTTTTAGCAAACAAAATACAAAAGAAGTAATGAGCTATCACTTCTAATTTAAGTTATAAAAAGACTGTGGCTTCCATCTTGTGTGCGCTTTCTCACTCTCTCAATTCTTCCCTCTGCTTATTTGGTCTTGGTAGAAGCCAGCTCCTGCATCCTGAGGTGGACTTGAGAAGAAGGAAGACCACTGCCATGTCATGAAGATAATCAAGTAGTCTAAGGAAAGGCCCAGTAAGGAACTGGGCTTGGAAACTGGTATTCTGAGGCTTGTCATCATCCCCTTCTCCAGCTGAGCCTAATTGCAGTGCTGGCCGACAGCTTGACTACAACCTCATGAGAGACTATACCTGAACCACCTAGCAAAGTTGTTTCCAGATTCAAATCACAAACTATGAGACATTAAATGTTTATAGTTTCAAACGGCTAAGTTCCAGGTAATTTGTTACACAGCAATAAATAACTAATATATGTAATTTTGCTAGCTGTTGTCAAACTCCCTGTCTAGGGGCTACCCCATGTTTCTGTCCCACCAGTAATAGATGAGAATTCCTGATTCCATGCCTTACTAACACTACATTTCCAAATTTAGAATACCTTTTTTTTTTTTACAAGTTAATAGATAAAAAATAGTACCTTACTGCAGCTTTAATTTTTATTTCTTTCATTATGAGGGAATTCTTCAACTTCTTTTTTAAGGAGCTATTACATAATGATAGCTTCTCATCACTCTTAGGAATTAAGAGCTAAAGTTGTCACAATTCCTACAAGGCTTTCCACAGTCCAGCCCCTTCTTATATCTACTTCACTCCTTGAGGATTCTGAATTAATCAGTACTATACACTTAGTGCCTCACACAGTGACTGTCTTAAGCACTGATCATATGGTAGATATTGACATTACTCTGGAAGTTTAAACTGAAGTGAGTGATCACAACTGCCCATTTCTTACCCTCTTCTTGACCAAACATAATCGGACCTCTTTCTTCCCCACAAGCCTCTAAATTTTGGCTTGTCCTCAAGTTTAACCATACACTAAAGCAATATATACGTGCGAACATCCTTAACAGCTTATTCTCAGAATCTGAGGACCCCAGAAACGTTTCTTGTTGAAGTGCCATTGGTTTTCCACTTGCCTACCTCCACCTCTTAAAAGTTTCTGCTAACCCCTTAGCCTTTCCTATAAAAGAAAAAGACTTACTCTGTTTAATTTTGAGATGCTTGCAGATTTCTGAAATTAGAGTTTTTCTCTACTGCAATAATCTTTCTGAAAAAAATATCTCCTTCTCTAAGTCCAGATTTGTTTTGATTAGACATGAGAAATTAAACTGTTACTTGTAAAAGTGCTGCTCATTTAATTACATAAGCCAAAAATCATGGCTTCTCTGAAAACTGATGCTTCAAAATTTTATCTATGCACACGAAACAACAATTTAACATACTTTTTTTTTAAAAAAAGGGTATAGAAACTTGATATAAGTTCTAAAGGTTATATCAGTCATGTTTTATTGATGTTTTATATGATGGTTTATTGGTTCAGTTTTTAACCAAATGATTTCCCTGAAACCTAATCTCATCACTCTCTTCCTTTTTTTATTTTTTCTACTTTTTAGTCTCCCCTTTCCCTGTCTCAGTCTCCTTCTCCCTGTCTGAGTCTCCCTTGTCCTGTCCCTTAGCTTCCTATCTCCGTTGCTGTGCCTCTCATTTTTTGCCTTTCAATCTCTATCTCTGCCTACACCGGCCTCTCCTTTGCTCTCATTATCTTTCTGCTCTTTCCTAGCCTCTGATTCTCCTCGCGATTCCTCATTTTCTTTCAGTCGGCCTTTGCAACTTCTTGCTACAGTAATAATTTCCTCTAGATAATTCCTTATAATCGTTTTTAGCATGAAGTTCATTATTTCTAAATGGGTATCCCTTTCTCCGTCACCCAGTGAACTCTTCCATCACTTCAGACCCCCAGTCCTGCTTTCACCCCTCTCAGCAAGTAGAATCTCCTAGTATAAAGCTGTACCATTTACAAACACTTTAAAGAAGAGTAGTCAATAAGAATATTTTACTATTCCAAATTTTTTCCTCTGTCACCAAAGGCAGTCTTCTAAAAGAGGCTGTATCACTAAAACTTCTTCCGCAAGGCTCTTGTAAAATCTCTCAGCAAAGTTTGCACCTTACTTGTTTGTAAAATCCTTTCCATCACCTTCCCCTCTTCTCGCTGCTGGTGGCACATTCCAGTTACTGGCTCTGAATAAAAAGAATTCCTTCAAGTGTACGGAACTGCCTGAACTTTCAAGATGGTGGCTCCCATTTAGACAGTGCCTGGGAGCGGCCATATTGCCTCTTGAACAAAGCCGCCGGGGAGGCGAGGTGGGCAAAACCCTTCCGTACGGAATAGCGTAGGCTCAGGAGCGCCACACTTTGCTCACCCAGACAGGAAGCAGGAGAGTTCGCCAATGTGGATGTGACAGTGATCCAGGGTTAAGCCTTGACCGGCGTTTAGGGACCTTATAACGGAGCTCCAGGTCAGAAAGCAGATAAGTGCAGTGATGAGTCTCTTGGATTGGTAATGGGGGGAAGGGTCCGTGAGGGTCAGTGATTGGAGGTTTATGAAGTCACTTTTGGGAAAGGACTGTGGTATTGGTGTTGGGTTTATTTGGGAGTCAGGGATCCTGTGAGCTATGAGGTTAGTAACTTGGGAACGTTGTGTCAGTGTTAAGGTTGTATGTGATAAGAGATGGCGCGTAGGAGGACTGACTCGTGGGGTGACTGGGATCGGTGATTTTCAGTGATTGGTGAGAGGGCTGTGGACCAAATGAGGGGGGTGTACATGTGGTGGTCAGTCATGTGATAGGTATAGAGGAGTTCTGTGGAGTATGTGATTGCTAAGTCCAGAGCATTCAGAGATTTGGAATGAGCAATAGTGGGATTGGGGCGTTTTAATGATTAGCCCCAGTTTACTGGGTTTTTACATAAATTAAAATTTCCACAGATCATAGGCAACTGTTGAGTTCTTAAAGACCAAACCCCAACTCAATACATCATTGTGCCCTTAGCCTGGTGCACCCCACAGAAATGATTATTTTAGAAAAAAAAAGTGCAGCTCATACAGGAATACTATGTTTTCTAGGATTTGACATTTTCAGCCATCAACCTACTAAAAACAATGCTATATATAGAATGATGTCATTTGTTCCCAAAGACTATCGCTGTCCTAGAGCGATGCGAAAATAGTAATAAAAGCTAGATATTTCTTGGCAAACTTTGGGGGTAAGGTTATGGCTGTAATCTGCAAGTTATCTTCAGGCAAACAGAGAAAGGCTTAAAACAAAACCAAATTTAAAAGGATAGTATTATTAAAAGGATTTATTATTAATGAAAGGTTTAAGACAAGATGAAACAAATTAAAAAGGATATGATTTTAGTCCTATCCCTTTCTAGTTTATTTAAATCATTTTATATTCAAGAAATAGTTATTGAGCAGCTACTGACTACCCAGAGATGAGTATGATTATTTCTCCTGATCGTTTCTTCTTAGATCTGTTTTGATAAAATCTCCTTGTCATGGGAGTGCTCACTTACCCTCAACCAGTTCAGCTCTGTCTGTATGGCTTCTCCTGAAACAGAAAAATTCACTAGCTATGTACCTTCCTGCATCAAGATGTATACTTCTGTCAGTGGTTCCAACCTATTACTATTTGTATATGCAGGTAACTGCACTGTTGAAAATCAACAATAAAAGTTTAAACAGAAAACATCTTCAAATTAACATTTTGGTCTGTGAATATTGATTGGCAGGAGAGTTTGCTGAGTTGAGGGAAAATATAAGAGAGTATTGGAACTGAGCTGCTGGGAATAAGGGATTGCATTCCTCAGCTTTCCATGTGGTCATTGCCATTCTTATTGCCAGGGAACTCTACCTGCAGTTAAATCTCATATAGTTCTTTCCATGTTTGTTGCCTTATGAAAAAATTTTACAAATGTAACTGCTTGTTTACAAAGGGGAAAAAAATAGTAAATCAACATGAAACATACAGTTAAAAAACCTTATCTAAGTTCTATGTGATCACAGTATAATCACAAGAGGACTTTCTCTTTATTATGATGCTTGCCCACCCTTCTATGAAGACCAAACAACTTTCTCTGGTCATCCATCCTGCTTCTGGTGGTAGTTGTTTCCAGACTGGTGAATCTGGAATTGGCTATCTGGATCTGGTCTGTGAAAACATCCTTCTGATCATCAGTTTTCTTTTATCAGACATCTGTCCTTCTAGATGAGAGCAGAAAATGATGAAGTCCCAGGTGAGTTGCTTTTATTTTTAATTTTTAATTTTTAATTTTCAAAATTTCTTCCTTGGTTTTCCATAGAATCAACTGGAAACGTAAAAAGAGCTAAAGTCTAGATTAGGGAAAAGGTAACCAAAATAAATATCAAGACCTCGAAAGAGTTCCTAGGTAAATGTAGATAACCTAGCCTTAAACCATTTTTAAATATTGATGTGCCAATTTTTCTAATATTTCTTACAGACATCATCAGTTACATGATATGCAGTCCTCTAAAGAGAAAGCAGGTTAATTTCTCATGGGAAGAAATGGTTTCTTGCCATGTAAGACTAAAATTTCCTTTTTGGGTCTTTCTTTAGGTGATGAGATACACAGTGTTCTCACCAACACTCCTGTGCTAAATGCAATAGTAGATTTCTTATAGCTGTATCATAAAATGATGACTTCTAGAGGGGAGGTATCAGTGTCATAGCCAAACTCCTTGAACTTTATACTTTTGCGCTAGGGTCATCAAACTATTACCTGTGGGCCAAATCCAACTATTTTATAAGCAAAGTTTTATTGACAGCACAGCCATGCTGTTTTTGTGTATTGTCTATAGCTGTTTTTTTCATGCTACAATGGCAGAGTTGGGTTAGGTACAAACTGAGTCCACATGGCCTGCAATGCGGAAAATACATATTTTACTGAAAAAGTTTGTTGACCTCTGCTTTAGAGGACCACATTGATTATGGAGGCTTCCTGTCATCCAACTTTAATCCACCAATAAAATCTAGATAACAGGATGTGTATATTTTGAATGTTCTTTCAGAATACATATTTCAAATGGCAGTTCTTAAATTATAATTTATCTGGCAAACTCTGGAGAGCAAGAGTCCTTGATGCTTTGTATCTTTTGCTGTGGTTTTGTGAGTTTGTAGGATTACTGTCCAACTCAGGACCTGTTCCTTCTTTGCTCTTTCATTTTTAACAATCTATTATATTTTTCTTCCTATCAACATTTACCATACACATGGTATAAAAATTTGAAACTGTATGGAAAGATAAAAATTAAAAGCTGAGAGACCTTTCAACTTTTCAAACTATTTCAGACTATTCTCCTCTTGAGGTTATTGGTGTTAACCATTTGTTTTTAACTTTCTAAACCTCTTACTATGTAACTACAAGTAAGTCTGTATATGCAAAAGTACAAATGTGTGAGAATGTCTCTTATTTTCATGTGCCTTCCTTTTGTAAAAATAATGTTACAGTAAACATTCTGTTCTGCAACTTGATTTTTAACTTTACTATCTAATGTAAAGATTTTTGTATACATTTTTAATATGTTCCCATCCCAATACATAGAATTATTCTTTATTATTTTAGCAGATGTATACTATGTCCTGTGGCCTGTTTGACTGGGATTTTTTTTTCCATCTGTAAAATGGAGATTATAATCCTCATAGGGTTGTTGTAAGAATTAAGTAAAAAATCATGCCTTGAACTATAACTGGGGCTGGTTCTATATTTAAATGTTAGCTGTTATTAAAAACTGAGTTCTCTTGTTAAAGGACAGGTTTTTTTCCTTCTCAGATGTTAGTATCTTTAGAGCTGTGCTGTCTAATACAGAGCCGCTAGCCACATGTGCTTACAGAGCACTCGAAATTGGCTAGTCTGAATGGAAATGTGCTCTAAGCGTAAAGTACGTACTGGATTTCAAAGATATAATTTTAAAAATTCACTAATGATTTTTAAAGGTTGATTACATGTTAGAATAGTATTTTTGATATCTTGGGATAAATATATGTTATTGAAAATAATTTTTTGAAAGTGGCTAATGTAACATTTGACTTCCACCTCCCCCATCTCTTTCATTCTTACAGTTACCCAAGCTGTAAAACTTGTTTGTAGATGGCAAAAATACAATTTCCCACTGATGATGCATGTTTTTTTCAAAAGTAACAAGATTTATACATAGTTAGTGTATTGAAGCATTCAATTATCATTAATAAAGCAAAACAAGAATGTTAGAATTATTTCTAGTAATTTTTCTATCAGAATGGATTTTCTCTATATTCCACATTTATTATCTTTTTCATGTTACTTCAGATCAAAAATATATAATTAATTAATGCACAAAACTGTTTTTAACTTAACATGAACTTTATTTTATTCTCTATAATCTTCACTCATTCCTTTTTAGCAAACATTTCTTGAGTAAATGATGTGGAAACCAACACTGACACATAAAAGTTTTATAATAGGTATAAGAGCAGGCAACTGTTTTAGCAGAGAGGCGGAACAACCAGCTTTATAAGGAAGTTGGGGACAGGCTTAAAAGATTATTGAATGTTGGATCATGAAGGAATGGGAATGGTAAACAGCATTTGCAAAAGTTGTAAGAGCAGAGTGATTCTAGAAAGGCTGAGAATTTGAGGAAAACTAAAGTGGAGGGTGTTTAATGGAAAATTTTTACTAAGGGTGGTGTTAAACTAATAAAATATGAGTGATCTTGTTTGTAATATCAAGGACACAGTGTGGAGCACAATGGTTGAGAGCACAAGCAATTGAAACAGAACACTTGCATTTAAATCTGAGTTAATCATATATTCAGTGTGTAACCTCTGGCAAGTAGTTGGTTAAGCACTATAATCCTCAGTTTTCTCAAACATTAAACGGGAAAGTTAGTGGAGTTAGTACAAGGACAAACTAAATTCTTGGCAGCTTGATGATGTGAATATGGGATTTGGTGTGGGATGAGAAAGACCATAAGATTGAGATGAAACTAGTTATATATGCAAAGGTGGGTCTAAATGATGCTATGAAGAAGGGGACTGTTGATATTCAAACAATATTTAATTTGTTTTCATTCTTAAAGCAATATTTGATGATAGTGGAATATTTAGAGAAAACCCTGAAAAATAGTTTAAAATAATACAGACCACTCAGATTCCACTTTTAGATAACAACTATTGTGAACATAATGGTGACATAATTAAAATAGTTCATTTTTCCTCCAGAAATACCTCAGGGCTCTTCACTTACCTAAGTCCTTTATTTTATTACCATATCAATAATTTGTTGTTGTTTTTTCACGAATGTTTCCTGCTCAAGTTTTGCTAAGTTTGTTCTCCGGTATTTCTATTGTCATTGATCTATTTCATTTTATTACTAGCTATTGCATATGTATAGGAGAACTGTTAGATTTAGGAGAAACTATGATTATTGTCCTACAAAATGAGGGGATTAGATTATCTTCAAGAACTCTGGCATTCTGTTATTCTCTAAATGTGGCTTTTCTCTCTTTTTTAATATTATACTTAAAAAGGCCTTCTCTATAATTATTAATATAAATTCTCCCGTGCTTTATTTTATTAACTTTTATGGTTTCGGGTATTTTTTAGAGTTTAAATTTTTGCTTCATCCAGAATCTATTTTTTTCTAATTTTCGAGACATAAGATATGCCATAGCAAAGTACAGCAAACTGATTGGATTAGACAACAGAAATTTATTCTTGCAGTTCTGGAGGCTAGAAGTCAAAACTCAAGGTGTCAGTAGAATTGGTTCCTTTTAAAGTTTGTGAGGGAAGGATCTATTCCAGGACTTTTTTCTTGATTTGTAGACATCTTCTCCCCATGTCTCTTCATAGCATTTTTCATATCTGTCTGTCTGTCTCTCTGTTCAGATTTCTCCTTTCGATATGGACATCAGTCATATTGGATTAGGGTCCACCCTAACGACCTCATATAACTAATTATATCTCAATGATTTTATTTCCATATAAGGTAACATTTTGAGGCATTGGGGGTTGGGATTTCAGCATATGAATTTTCATGGGACACTATTCATCTTATAACATATGGATTCAACATTATTCTTTCCTCATTGACTATCCAGTTGTTTCAGTATTAGACATTGAGTAATCCATCTTCCTACTAGTTATTTGAATGCTACCCTTATCATTTATTAAGTTACCATTTGTATATAGGTAGGAATTTTATGATTTACCTCTTATGTTTTCCTGGTCTCTCTGACTTTTCTTACTAAAGAAAGACTTTTACGTTGTTTCTCCCAAATACTATGATACAAAACTAGGTGTAGGTATAGTTTTACATACTATAGTAGAAATTATGAGAATGATCACTTCAGATTGACTGGGAATATGCTGTTACAGGGGTTAGTATCATTCAAGGATGTGGCTGTGGATTTTACCCAGGAGGAGTGGCAACAACTGGACCCTGCTCAAAGGACCCTTTACAGGGATGTGATGCTGGAGAACTTCAGCCACCTGGTCTCAATGGGTAAGCATGGCTTCCCTGTATAAGTCAGACTTGTACAATTAGGTGCCTTTCCTTATCAGTTACTGTGGTTAGGTGGTTCCTGACATATATTATGATTTTTATGATCTTCCCAAATGGAGGTCATTACTTTGCCAAGTGCCAGCTAGAATGCTTCATGATAGACTTAAACCGCACCTTCTCCTCTTCCTTTAGTGCAGTCTGTTCCAATTCCTCTGTGATTTCCATTTAATAGGGCATCCAGTTTCCAAACCAGATGTCATCTCCAAGTTGGAACAAGGAGAAGATCCATGGATCATAAAAAGAGACATATCAAATTGGATCTATCCAGGTGAAAATCAGGCAGTTGGGAGACAAGGGAAGTGAAATATCTATGTTATTTGTTTATTTTTTTTTTAATTGGTGCCTAAGGCTGTTTCTATGCTTATTGAACTCTTATTCTTTGCTCTCATGCTGAGAATTTAATAGGCATACATCAAAAAATCAAGTAATTGTGAGTCTTTATAGGGCAGAGCTATTACTGATCCTCACTAGTACATATAATACCTTTTATGAAAAGTCTTAATAGACAGTAAGTAGAAGGCAATTTTTTCCCAAGAACATAGGTTATGCTTTAGCAGGTAAGACTTTCACATACATAGCTGTACAAAATTAAATGTCAAATACAACGACTGTTTTTAAAAGTGTAGAGAAATTAGAATCTAAAGAAATGCAACAGAATTTGAGAAAACTTTTTTTCAGAGCATTTGGTGGTAGCTACTCTAAAAGATATATTAAGTATTGATGATGTCAAAGGAGAAGGGTAAAGTCAAACGGGTGAGGGGAGGCAATATATGAAGAAAACCTTGGAGGTAGGGAAATATGGCTCTTCTGGGGAAACTTTGCTAATTTCATTTGATACATATAGAAGATATTTATTGAGAATTATGGATTCCTGCTTGGAATTCAAGCTTGGATTCTTGGTGTAAATCTGGTACTAAATCCATAACAGGTTCTTGGATTTTTCTGTTGTTTGTGTTAGTTGTTAACTGGGAAAATAGACTGAGGAGCATTAAAATATTCTGAGTGCTGAAGAGACCTTGTTTCTTTGAATGGTAGTGGTAGGACAGTAGTTGTTAATGCATACACACACATACATATATATACATATACATATATACATGTGTGCATATATATGTGTATATATATATGTATATATGTACATTTTGTACACATATACTACATATACATATATATATATATATATATATATATATATATATATATATGGCAAATGGTTTCTAAAATAAATGAATTCAAAAGGTGAAAAGCATTTCCATTCAGAAAGCAGGGGAAATGGGAAGATTCTAGAGAAGTAATCCAAGTTTAGAGTGAAAATAACCCAGACACTTGTCTATTTCCTTCAGGTCTAGTTGTCCATGAATATTTCTCTTTAACATCCTTGTCTGTCCATTAATGCAATCCTACTATATGCTGTACTATCTTAGTACAAGCAAAATGGCTTGTTCTTCACCCATGTTTTCTGAGTTTATCAACTATGCTGAATCAATCATTTTTTTCACTCTTCTGCATTCTGTTAATTGTTTTTTATAGTGGTTTTATTTTATTTTTCTTTCCTTTAGACAGGAAGAGTAACCTTGAAAATCCTCAATCATGTTTTTTGGGATCTTTTTCCATCCATAATAAGACGCTGAAAGGAGTCACAAAGGATGGTTCATTGTACTCCATTTTAAAAATCTGTCAAGGTGATGGCCAGCTACAGAGATTTCCAGAAAACCAAGACAGAATTTTCAGTCAAGTAACAGTTATCAACAACAAAACAGCGACTGTGGAGTCGGGCCATAAATATAATTCATTGGGAAAAATATTTCGAGAGTGCATAGAGCCAGGTACTTCAAGACAAAGCCCCCATAACTATGATATATTTAAAAAGTGCTTGAAATCTCATATTGACCTACCTAGTTGTAATAAGACCAATTCGAGAAACCCCCCTGATGAGAGTTTTGGATATGGAAAATCATCTAGTCAAGATGCATCTAATTCTAATCTTGCGAAAATTCAAAATGGATTAATACCCTGTGATGATAATCAGTTTGGAAACATTTTCATCAACAAGCAATCCCTTATCCAGTATCAGAATGCTGAGACTAAAGAGAAAACCTGTGTATGTATTACTTGTGGAAAAGCCTTTGCTAAGAAGTCACAGCTTATTGTACACCAACGGATTCATACTGGAAAGAAACCATATGATTGTGGTGCATGTGGGAAAGCCTTTAGTGAGAAGTTTCATCTCATTGTACATCAGAGAACTCATACTGGGGAGAAACCTTATGAATGTTCTGAATGTGGGAAAGCCTTCTCTCAAAAATCATCTCTCATTATACATCAGAGAGTTCACACTGGGGAAAAACCATATGAATGTAGTGACTGTGGGAAAGCTTTCTCCCAGAAGTCACCCCTCATCATACATCAGAGAATTCACACTGGAGAGAAACCTTATGAATGCAGAGAGTGTGGCAAAGCCTTCTCCCAGAAGTCACAGCTGATTATACATCATAGAGCTCATACTGGAGAAAAGCCATATGAGTGTACCGAATGTGGAAAAGCCTTCTGTGAGAAGTCCCACCTCATTATACATAAAAGAATTCACACTGGAGAGAAACCCTACAAATGTGCTCAATGTGAGGAAGCCTTCAGCAGGAAGACAGAACTTATTACACATCAGTTAATTCATACTGGGGAGAAACCTTATGAATGTACTGAATGTGGGAAGACCTTCTCTCGGAAGTCACAGCTCATCATACATCAGAGAACACATACTGGAGAGAAACCCTATAAATGCAGTGAATGTGGAAAGGCCTTTTGTCAGAAATCACATCTCATTGGACATCAGAGAATTCACACAGGAGAAAAGCCTTATATATGTACCGAATGTGGGAAAGCCTTCTCTCAAAAGTCTCACCTACCGGGGCATCAGCGAATTCATACAGGAGAGAAACCTTATATATGTGCTGAATGTGGCAAAGCCTTTTCCCAGAAGTCAGACCTTGTTTTGCATCAGAGAATTCATACTGGGGAAAGACCCTATCGGTGTGCTACATGTGGAAAAGCCTTCATTCAGAAGTCACAACTCACTGTGCACCAGAGAATTCATAACAGTAGTAAAACTGTAATGAACTGAACACAAGAAAGCCTTCAGTATTAGCTCAAGCCTTAACAAATACTGGAACTCTGATGAATTTGATAAGTATGTGGAAGATATCATTATCAATAAAATTTTACAGAATTCATATCTGTAGTGTGATGATCCCTAACTCAGCAAAGGTGATTGAAATTATATAAATAAAGGACATTTTGAAAATGGCATGTAAAGCTTTTAAAGTTACAAACTGAGTGGTCAGTAGAACAAATTATGTATACAGAATATTGTCAAGTTACATATTCCTTATTATGCCACATAACAATAACCAGACATTGTGAAATTGCTAATATTAGCTTATCATAATTTTGGCCATATAGTAATTCCCTATAAAAGACATGAAGAAAGGTCGAGTAAAAAAAAAAAAATCAATTCCTGGAAACTGCATTATAAGGAGGAGCTTAGCTTGACCCCTAAAAGATTATATCTAAAATTCATGTACAAAGATGGAAAGATGGGTTAATCAAATTCAATAAAAGTGATGTTTATGTGCTTTCCCATCTCAAGTATATGTTGACCTGTATTTCTGGAAGTATCCTGGCCCTTGAAATAGATGCTTCCTGACCAGGTCTCCCCTTTACTCTCCCTCCCTGGGAATTTGGAATAGTGGTAAGACTTTGTTTTTGAACCAGATAGTCTTGGATTTAAATACTGCCTCAACTATTCAGATCGTGTGATTTCGGGCAAGCTTGCTTCACACGTCTGAATATTTTTTCTTATTGGTAAATAAAAGTGCAGCGTAGGACATATTTTTAATTAACATTAGTTCTTTTTAACCTTTCTTTTCTATTCTACTACAACAGGATGCTAAGATTAATGTGTAAAAGACACATCTGAACTGCTTTGTACTCCAGACACTCTTGCTTTTGATCTCCCATTCCAATATCTGATTCATTTTCCTGTCTTTGATCCTGGTGGCCTTGATTCTTGGTATCTTAAAGTGACATTTTATTATACTTTTATTATGTTTTACATACACTTCTATAAACTGTGGTGAATGTACATAAAGACCCAGTCTGTCTCTTCAGTTCCTTTCTGACACCTGCCCTGCAGCCCCAACAGTTTTCCCTGGGAACTGAGGACACAGGAAAACTCTTGAGGTGAGAAATCATGCCTGACATAGATTTGAGAATTTGATATCTCTAAAATGTCTCCTGCCCTCCTTCCTCTGGTTTTACCCATTCCTCTATGAGCAGGTTTAGATGAGGACCTATGCTGGAGGTGCCTTGCAGGAGAGCATACCTGGCAAGGTGTCCATATGGATAAAATGTAGTTTACCCTTGTTCACATTCTCACTTGATTCCTTTACATTTTCCACTCACCAGATTCCCTTCTTGCATGGCTGAACTATTGTGAAAATATGGGGCCCCTTTAGGTGAGAACCTCTGCAGGGAAGAGGGCACACGTGACAGAGATGTGGGAACCTGTGTGAGCAAGTACCTGGTCTCATTATGAAGAGTGAGCTGAGAACACTAATATCAAATATTATTCATTATTTAGACCTGGAGAAGGACTAGGGGTACATTTCATGAGTCGGGCTACTCTGAGGGTTTCTTATGGAAGATATCTCAATCAACCCTTATGAAGGCTTGAGAAGGACAAGGATTGTATTGGGAACACAGAAATTTAGTGAAGAGGGAGTTCTATGTAGTGACAACTCTGAAACTTAAGTGGATATAACAGAGATCCACAATTCCCATCTTACAGGCCTCCCATTTGATCTTTTTCACTCACAGTCCCCAGGCAACCTTGTTGCTCTATAATGAGTTTCTAAAAAATTCCCACTTCACAATTAGCATCTACTGGTTTAACACTTCATTTTCTTCAGCATCTTGCTGGAGGAGCCAGCCAGTGCAGTGGGGCAAGAGAAAGAAATAACAGGCATAAGGATTGGAAAGGAAAAAGGAAAATGGACATTGTTTGCAGATGATACAATTGTGTATAAAAAAAATACTGATTAGGTATTAGAAATAAAGGTTAGTTACTTTATGCAATTTTGATATTAAAAATATTAAATATAGAGTAATAATTCTGCATACCAGCAACAAAGTGAAATTTTAAAGATACCACTTGAAATCTAATCACAAAGAGCAGGACCTCTACACAGAAATAACAACTAAATGCAGTCTGAGATCTGGATAGGATCTTGGAACAGAAGAATGCCTATAAAAAAGTTTTTAAAAACCGTTTTGGTGGAAAATTGATGAAATTCAAATATGAGTTTTATATTAGTTAATATTGTACTGATGTTAATTTTTTGGTCTTGTAATTGCACTATAGTCACGTGAGATGAGGGAAAGTTGAGCGAGGGATATCACAACTTTTCTTTAAGTCTAAAATATGTTCTTCTTTAAAAAAATAGAATACCCATTTTTGCTTATATTAGTAATTAAAAGAAATTATTCCCAATATCTGGCAAGGAGCACAAGTTACATAGTCAGAAAGACAGCTTGAATCCTAGCTCTGGTGACATATGCAGGTCATTCCAGTCCTCTGAGTCTCCATTTTCTTCATCTGTACAACTGAGAGGACAATACCTTAATCATAAAGTTGTTAAGAGCATTAGACATGCATGTAAAGTGCCAAGTGCAACACATGGCTCAGAGTAGGTAAACAGTAAGACTAAATTTTTCTTACCTCAGGAGATATTATTTTACTACACAACTGAGTTAATCTACTACACTATGGAGATCATAGTCCAGAGAGGAAGACGGATCATTTTAATATTACACAATTGCTTTCTCATGTAATGTACTTACGTGAGAAATGTACTTACAGTACTTATCAATGTACCTTGCACTATTCATGATTTAACATTTGTGACCCTCGTGAGCAGGCAAAGAAGAAAAAGAATTACTACAGTTCACCAGTAAACACCCTCATACAGCTCTATTTTATACACTTTTGTTCATATATCTGAAGAATCAATTACTAGAATTGAAACTGCTGGGCAAGGAGTATGTACATTTTACATTTTGATAGCTACTAACAAATTTTTCATGTGAATACAGCCATGTTGTACTGCTTCTGACATACAAAATCAGTGCAGGACGATCATGGGGATACAGACAGATCATGGTTAAAAACAAAGTGCACTCTCATAGTTGAAAACAAATCATATCAGCTCAGACTGCCTGGGTTGAAGTAATAACGTTTTTAAGAATAGATTTAGTGGTCAAGATTCTGTAAAAGGTGTTAAAACACTGGGTATGAAATTAGAGAAGCTGACATCCAAGGAATCTCTGAAATTCAGAATTAGGAAAACCTCCCAAATGAGACTCATTTTTGGCCTGAGCCCTTCTAAACATGATGTGTTTTGCGGATGAGCCCCAGAGAGCACCAAAGACTTTGCAGGACCAGCTTCTGGCTCCTCTCCTAAAGCACCCTGACCACACCTTCTAGAGTTTTTGCTAAGTCTCACCTCTGGACTCTGCTTGTATTCTACCTCAAAGATGGGTATAGCTATTGTGCCTTGAGCTGAAATGACTGGAGAACTGTTGTATCCCTCCACTGGTTATCTCAGGAGGTAAATGAGATTTTTCCAATAAATCAAAAAACATTCTCTTGCATCTGTAGAGGGACACAGCTGAAGGTCAAAAGGGCAGTCAGTGGCAAAGCTTGATATCAGATGGAGGAGGCCTACCGTGCAGGTGTTTGGTTCTGATTCTGAAGCTCTATGGAGAAGCTGGGCTGGTGGTAGAGTTGGGAAGTCCTCAGCACAGTGGTAGATGAAACCAGGAGATGGAGATTTTAGAAATAAGGGAGAAGAAACAACTGAGGAAAGAAACAATTAATAGTCAAGGAGACATGACGGAAACCAGGAGAGTGTGTTGTCATGGATGCCAAGAAGGAGTTTCAAGTAGTAGGAAGTAATCAGCCACATCAAGCAGCAAAAAAGTTCTGGTTATATAAAAGCTGAAAAATGGTTCAATTTGGGCAATGCTAAAATTACAGAGACCCTAGGCTAATATCACACAGCAGCAGCAGATTCAGCCCAATTTAATCAAATGGCTCATATTCTAACATCCCCCCTTAGGTGCTCAGCCATGGTCATTTTCATGTGTCCCACCTTTCAAAGTTTAAACCATTTATTTTTATATGGAGCTCTGGCTGATTCAAATTATGGATACACAGTGGGTATTTTTCTATATTTTTCACTCAGTGCCCTTTCTATTTGTTACTGTCACCTCAGAGTCAGTCCAAGCCAGTGAAGGGGTAGGTACTGGCATCCACAAGTGAAAATGAGTTATTTCACTGGGATTTATGTCTCAGGGTTTGGGACTCTCTTTTTCCTTTCATCTCTAGATAAGGCCAATGCCCATCTTGGCATCTTGAAGTAATGCTTATTTTCCCTGCCATCACCCCTTTGCTCAGCTTGGGTCCTGGTGTCTTTATGACGCTTATACACAAACTGATGAGTACCTAATGTGTTCAAAGGTTTTGATGGCTCTATCTTGGAACACAACTGTGTATCAGAAAAGGGGACACTATTGCACAAAGTCCCCAGTGAAGTGGGATGACCTAAAATGCAGAACACAGAGGGAAAGTGAGGTCTAAAGAGGACCTTTCTTCTCTGATACAGGAGGAAAGGATGATGTCTTAGTCCATTTAGACTGCTGTAACAAATTATAGAGGCTGGTGGCTTGTTAGAAACAAATTTATTTCTCACATTTCTGAAGGCTGAAAGTAAAGCCCAAAATCAGAGTACCAACATGGTCCAGTCCTGGTAAGAACCCTCTTCTGGGTTGCAGCCTGCTGACTTCTCTGTCCTCACATGGTGGAGAGGAGAGTTCTTCGGTTATCTTCTATAAAGGACTGCTCCCATTTACGAGGGCTCTTCCCTCTTGACCTATTCACCTCCCAAAGGCCCTGCCTCCTAACATCATTACCTTGAGGGTTAGGATTTCAACATACGGATTTTGAGGGACCATGGCAGATGGTATGGGCAGAAACAATTTGGAGGTAACAAGGGAGGAAGCATTCAGCTAACGCCGCCCATTTGTTCTGGCAACAGGATCTTAACATGAGGTGCATTGGGCCTTGGGAGTCTGCAAATAGAATTCAGGGAGTTCAGAGATTTAAACTGAGGGAGGGGTTACATATTTTAATATATATAAATGTAAAGAATTCATTTAGAAAGCATTTACACAATGTCCGCTGTATGCCAGTCAGTCCTAAATCCTTTAAAAATTAATTTATTTGGTCTTTGAGACAAGTCTATGAGGTAGATCACTATTGTCATTCCTTCACACAAGTTTATCTTAAATATCTTCAGAATGCAAACTAATTTTAGAGAGCATCTCTAAAATATTCTATAATAGATATATTAATAAATTAATATAATACATTGTATTAAGATATATAATGTATAATATCTTACATATATAATACAATATATTTACATATTATATAAAAAGATTTAATGTGAAGTTATATATACTATTTATATGAAATAATGTTTATTTGATAAATATTCATTTCCTTTAATGTGCAAACTGTCCTCACTCCCTCCCTAAGGGATGCAGCCAAATTTTCTATCACTTGTCTTAAAGCTCAAAGTTCAGGGTCTCGTGATAGTTTCTGTATAAATTTGAGATGTGCCTGCTCTTAATTCAGAGTCATATGAGTTAAAACTCACACACACACTTAACATTTGATGAAGGAACAGGGGTGGGATAACCACTATGAACAGTCCTACTTGGAAAGAGAAAGATTGGAAGGTTGCGGTAACCTCTGACGTCAATGACCATGATTGAACAACTCCTGGTGGTCTCCTCATTTAGTCTCCTCCTTTTGATTCTGATCTGGCCCCATGATCTGCGTTAAACACTAGAATGTGGCACAAGTGGTGTAATGTTATCCCTGACCTACCACTAAAAAGGAAATGACCACTTCCAATTTTGTACTCTGAAGGTCCAGCCTCCATAGAAGTCTGATTATCCTGAGACCAGCAGACTTTTAAGGAAGCCTAAGTGTGCCACTTGAAGATGAAGGAGGATCCAAGTGCTTTGAATGGCAGCCTTCAGTCATCAACTGCCACCATCTTGAACATTCCAGACCAGTTGAGCTTTCAGATGCCTGCAGCCACAGCTCACCTCATGTAGGGAAAAACCACTCAGGTGAGGCCAGCTAATGCAAAGACTCATGAGCCATGATAATAATTCTTGCTGATTGAAGCCACTAATATGAGGATGACCTGTTAACACAGCGACAGATAACTGAAACAGAAGCATGCAGAGTTCACTGTTCAGAGCAATCTTGAACTTTCTCTTTATAGATCCTGTGAAAGCCCCTACGCTGTGGTTGGGGGTTTGTCTTGATGAAGCATGAGATATCTTGATACAATCCCTGTGATGGTTGCAAGGGAGGGACCTTTATTGAATGATAAAGATCAGAAGCCAAATACCTCTTATTGGACAAATACAGCTTCTTAGAACACAAGACTCTCATGCTAAGTGTAACATTGCTAACTGTAGCAACACGTGGCTTAAAGAATATCACCCTGGCTTGAATGCATTACAACCCAAACAAGAAAACCTTTGGATATTATTGCTGTTAGTTTCTGTAAGTTTATATTATTACCAATCCTACACAACAAATGGCTAGACCCTTTGTTCAGTCAGCAAGCTGAATTGGTAAGTCTGAGTGGAAAGCATTAACTCCTTCCAACTCTCAGAAGGTGTCACCTGCTTTTAGGTGCCCAGGTCTCAGAGCTCCCATCACCCTGGCATTCTTATGCCCATGGTAACCACAGGCCAAAGCTTCCCTTCGTCCCTGAGGATCCTAAATGGCTGCTTCAGCAGGCATACCCTCACCCAGATTATCTTCTCAGCTCTCAGCCAAGCCTTCACCTGCATGGTTTCTCCTTAGGCTTTAAGAAATGTAGCATGCTAGATCACATAAAGACTCTTGGGTCTTAGGTCAAGTTCTCTCTGGGAAACAGGTTTATTAGGCAGACAGCAGGGAAAGCTGAAGTTGAACTGTGGGGCCATGGCAAGAGAGGCGTCATCCATCCCACAAGGAACACTGGAGCTGGAATGGCCTTACAGGATGGTTTCAGATCAAAGTGTGTGCCTTTATACAAGCTGTCAATATATTCATAAGTCGTAATGAGATGTGTGTGATAAACAGAGGCCAAGTGGTCTTACCGTGTGTAAAGTTGAAAAGAGTAGGCTGAACACTAGCTATAGTGATTGTCACTAAATGTATGATATAAATCTTCAGCTATTCAATAGTCTTTTTATTTGGCAATGAACCTTTTCAACAACAATGAACAACTAAAGCAAACAAAAAGCTGAAACAATAAAATATAATTAATTTTTGTTTCTTTAAAGAATTGACATATATGCTTCTTACAAGATATATTTGTTGACATTTTTTTCCCACCTTACAGGTAGCAGTGATATCACTGATCCCACAAAAACCAGAAGACACCAATTAGCTAAAGAAGCATCAGCATTTTTTGAAAGTTGGGAAGTATTCTAAGAAAACTGTGGCCGAAGATGATATATTTACACACGTAACAGCAGAAGGGGGTTGACATATCACTTTGTGGCACATATCCTTTCACTTAGGTCTAGTCACTGTTCTTCTAAAATAGATATGCTCTTTTTTTTACTTCAAGTTTTCTTGAGCAAGTTTCTGGTGCTTTGTTTTATTAGAAAAACTTTGCTAAGAGTTTCAATGAGGTCAGTTTATATCAATGTCATAAGATGTATCAACTAGAAAATTAGTTAATTCTGATAACATTTGATTCTTTTATTCATGTCACATAGTAAAAGAAATTATTTTGGAATTACATTTTGTTGAGAATGAAACAAATTACATAATTGAAAGGATAAATTCAGCTAAAAAGTTTAACTAAATATAAAATTGTTTTATAATGGTAATGTAAATACAAATATTGGTGTCATGATTAAAACTATATTTTTACTAAATTAAGAAACCTAAGGAGAAAATTTCAGTTGTAGTGCATACATGTAACAAAATTCATATTTTCTTTCTAACAAGCTGTGATAGTCCACAAAAAAGAGACTCAGTCAAAAAAATTTTAATGTTTTTATATGTTTGGAATTGAACTAAAATGTTTGTAGGTGTGATAGCTGATGTTGAATATGAAAAATAACTCAGCATGGTTGCACATATTTTCAATTAGATTGTTGAAATGTTTGAACTTAAAAGAATTAATTTGAAACTGCATCTAAGTGTTCTGCAACATTGTTTTGGTGAGTATAGAGTTTTAGATAGAAATTTTATTTTAACCTTTTAAAATTGTCTTTCTATTGACCTTCATGGTTTGGAACAAGTGGTTTGCAGGGTTCTTATCTTTGTTCCTCTGTATGTAATTTCTCTTTTTGCTCTGGCTGCTTTTGAACTTCTTTTTATCGCATATGTAGAATTTTAATATGGTTTTCAACTTGTTTTGAATTTTTTGATTATTTTTTTTAACTTTATTTCTTTCTCCCTTTCTCTCTCTTCTAAGACTCCAGTTACATGTGAGACTATTTGATATGTCTCATAGGTCTGTTTTTCCTGGTTATCAGTCACATTTTCTTCCTTCTTCAACTTATTTGTCTACTTATCCCTACTTGTTTTAATTGGATACTGGATCTGTGATTTACATTGTTGAGTGCTAGATTTTGTTATATTTCTTTAAAGTTTTGGGCTCAACTTTAAAGAGTTTGGACAGGTATCTGTTGATTCCCATATTTTGTGCAGCTGCCAGGAAATAACCAGGCAGAAAGCTGGAGTAATTTTGGGACTCAGTTTGTTTTCTTTCCACAGGGATCACAGTCCTGTACTGTTTAATACCCAATATCTGAAAATAGTTGTTTTATATATTTTATTCAGTTTTTTATTTTATGATGAGAGAACCTTTTATGTAGCTATTACCTTTTCATGGATGGAAATAAAATCCATTAATTGACTTTTTTTTTTCTTTTCAAAATGTATGTGGCTTTGGATTCAAATATAACTAATCCCTACTTTATTATGTCTAATGATGGGAAACTGGTTTTCTCCATTTTCAAAAAGGATCATTCTCCAGAGAACAGGACATACTTTGAAATTCTGGTATCTAGGTTAGGTAAAGAGATGTTTTCTGATGATTATCTCTACTAGGCGGTTGCAATTCTGGGAAAGTTCATTAGAACTTTGTTTGGACTCAGTTCGCTGGAAAGGAAAGGATGTGTATACTTAGCTGACCATGGTTTCCTGTTTACTGAGCCTCAAGAACAACCAGTTTAAGTTCTTTCCAAGTATACCCTCCTTTCCCTCAGTCCTGTTACTGTAGCGAGGGCTTAGTCTGTACTGTGACAGAGCTGACCCATATTTATTCCTTCAATTACATCTGTGGCCAACCTCTTTCCATACTTCTCTCCTAAGATCCTAGATGTTGGAATGGATCTTCTTTCACCAACCAACTATAATTGCCACCAATTTCAGCTCTGGACAACTAGAAAGTCACACTGGTGAACATCATGACCAAGGATAACTAGAGAATCTGTGTGCTGATGAATGGATCTTGAGATCTGTTGATGTTGCTAATACTTAGATAAAAATTTGCTCAAGCAAAACAGTGTTATATTTCCTACCCATCACACTTAGAGCAGTATTATCCTAGTGCTACTCTTTCGCAGTTATTAGAATAGCCTATGGTATTTTGCAGAAATGTGGCAGGTGAATCCCTGGGGTAGGAGTCTGTGTAGCTGAGTTCTAGCATGAGACCTGTCATTTCTGCACATGACCACTTACTCTGCTCATATGCAGAGAGAACTGGCTAGAGAAAATGGGATTCTGTATCCTCCTGGTAGGTTTTTCACAATGTCTCTCCATTCTATGCAATTTTTTTTGTACCACATCCCCCCTGAGTCATGCTGAGGGCCCATAAACTCATTATATTGGACCTGAAATGTTGTATAACCCATTTCTCTGTTTCTAGTATACTATTCTCATGTGTTTATACTGTCTTTCCAAAAATATTTTTATAAATTCACTCTGAAATCAAATATCTATATCAAAGTGACTTACTGGTTTGCTTCTTAAATTTTATTCCTGCTCAGCTGAGGATTCCAGTCAACAAATGCACATCCCAATAACACTGCAGTCCAGGAACTCTGAGGGAAACCAGGAGAACACATAATCAAGGGTGCCAAGAAGGAGTTTCCAGTAGGAAGACGTGATCAGCCACATCGAATACAGCAAGAAATTCTGACCATCTGAGGTGGAGCTGAGGCAGTGATGCTAGTGCTAGGGAGTGGCTGCAGATGCAGATGAGGCTTCACTCACTTGCCTGCTGCTCACCTCCTGCTGTGTGGCCTGGTTCCTAATAGGCCACAGACTGTACCAGTCCACAACCCAGGGGTTGGGGACCCTTGCCTTTTAAGATATGTAATTTGTAAATTTTTTCTTTCTTGTGCAGCTTTTTAAGTGTAATGTAGTCCCATTCATTTATTTTTGCTTTTGTTGCCTTTGTTGGGTCTAAAATAATCCTGGCCAAGACCAGTGTCAAGGAAATTAGCACCTATGTTTTCTTCTAAGAGTCTCATGGTTTCAGATCTTACATTCACATCTTTAATCCATTTTGAGTCCATTTTTGTGTATGCTATAAAATAGTGGTCCAGTTTCATTTTTATTTTTGGGCTTTCTACTCTGTTACATTGATCTGTGTCTGTTTTTATGACAATACCATGCTGTTTGATTATCGTGGCTTTGTAACATAGTTTGAAGTCAGGGTTCATGATGCCTCCAGCTTGGTTCTTCTTTCTCAAGGTTTCTTTGGCTATTCTAGGTCTTCTGTGGGTCCATACATGGGGAAATGAGGTTCCTCAATGAAGTGGTCAAACAGCCAGGGAATGGAGGAGCCAGGGCTGGACCTGCCACCCTGATGCAGAGCTCTCAGGGCTTCCATTTAGGGCTCTGCAAGACTCACACTCCTAGTTGCGCCTTCACTCCCAAGCCTCCCTGCAGGTCCCCTTAAAAGTTGGCCTAAACTTATTAGCAGAGAGGGATGGGAATAAAGAGATAGAGACAGAGATGCAAAAGTGGTGGGAAAGTGGGAGAAAAGGAAGCAGAAGAGAAAACAGAGGGGACACAAAGAGTGAGCTGGGAGGCATGGACGGGGCAGTGCAAGGAGCCAGATCTCAGGTGTAAACACCGTTGCTCAGTCAAAACTCTGTATTTGACAGCCTAAGGCCACACTAAACCCTGAATCTTTAAAGCTAACTTTAATCTGAGCAGCCCCAACTATGATCTCGCCAGCAGAGGAGTCGTAGAGAGCTGTGTAAAGTTTCCACTGGCTTAGCTGTATTTTTGTCAAATTTTTTAAAAATCATATTTGATTAACAATAAGACAGTGATTGTGCCCTGTCTTCAATATTCAGTGTCATCCAATTCATCCATAATTGCATCCCTCACTGCAGGTTACCTGAGTCAAACCACAGGGATGTGTTTCAGTCTTCTAAAACTTCTCAAAGCCTGTTTTAATTTTATGTCTTAAAATCAAGATATGCCAGTGCTCCTGAGAAAACGCAGGTGCATCGTCTGCAGCTGTTCGGGTGATGAATCCCCCCACACTGGGAACTGTATGAGTCCTTTCCTGCTGCTGGAATTTCCTGAGTGAAGACGACATTAGCTGACTTAGCAGCTGACTTGTGGATTAGAATGAGAGACTTGAACACATGGAAGCTCAGAATCGCAGAGGCATGGAACTAAGTTGGGAGCAAAGGTCACGTGATAGAACATCTTGCCTTTAAGACATAAAGGCATCTTTTCCTGATGGGGGTAGATTTTATCTCCTTTATAGTATTCATTTAGAAATGAAAATGAACATATTATCATACAACAGAAACATGCCACTATTCATTGGTTGCTGATATTTAGGCTGAAATATTTGTTATATGTTCCCGGTGAATTTAACTTTTTATAGTACTAACGTGTCTCTATGTCTTATTATAAAATGTACTTTAACAGTTTAGTTAAAGTAGATTTTAGTTTTAGCATAGCCATACAAGCTTTTTTTTTGGTAGATTTTATATAGTTTTTTTTTTCTCCAATTTTAATTTCAACCTTCAGTTGTCTTTATATTTAAGTTGTGTCTCATATAAGAAGCATGTTGTTCAGTTTTTATCTAGTCTAACAATCTTTATCTTTTAATTAGAATAGTCTGTTTACACTCAATGATATCAATGGTAATTAGCTTTGATAGATTATTTTGGATTAGCTCTATCATCTTAATATTTGTTTCCTATTTCACTTATCTATTGTGTAGTTACACTTAATTTTTAAACATCAAACCATAGTATAGTGTTGTGGAGAAAAGCATTGGAGTCAGGCTGTGTAGGAGCATTTCCTAGTTTATTACTTACTAGACATGTTTATAAACTTCTGTAAGCTTCATTTTCTTAACTGTAAAAATAGGATAATTACAGCAGTTATAACTATCTGATGGGGTGCTGTTAGAATTTATTTTTAAAAATTACAGGTAAAAAAGCTTAATTGTAATATTTATATAATATGCTTCATCTTAATTTTACCTTTTTTATTAAATAATAAACATAATATCTAAAGCTAATACATTTCTATAGCTACATTATTAAAAAAAAAAGTAGCAGCTGCATCTGCTACCCCACCACCTTCCCGTACCAATGTTTTCTGATAATTTAGATTAATATTTGTATTTATTTTTGACAAGGACAAAGTTCATTAGCTCTTAAAAATGTTACCACATTTTTTTGCCTGACTTTTTCTTGTCCTTCTGACATTATCCTCTTGGATCCTGCGTCATGTGCTGTCAAGGCCCTGCCCCCTACTCCCTTGGCACACTTGGTCAGCAGTAACCACAAAAGATATTTTTCCTGGCACTTTCTGCATCAGGAGCCTGGATCTGTCTTTTCTGTCCAAGAGCTCTCTCAAGCTCCAAGGGAGTTTGTTGAGCTGCCAGGAGAAGCACAAGGAAGTGCAGGGAGTGACAATCAGTGGATAAATGGCCCAGCACCCCGTCCTCTGCTGGCATGATTCTGAGGCATTTGTCTCACAATCATTGAGAATCCCTAGTGAGCTTGTCCACTTTCCCACAATGCTAATCCATTCATTAATGCATTCTTTTTAGCTTTTCTTCCACCCTTGCCGTACTTTCCAAATTTCCTCTCTTGTGTTTTCTTGGATCATCTTCCACATAAATACTGGCATTCAGGTTCTCAAATGCACTTTCTGCACCCTTTGAAATTATGTGGTTTTCCTCCTTTGTGTTTTACAGTGTGGTGATTTTCAACAGTTTATTTTTACACGTTAATCAATCTTGCATTATGAAAATAAACTTAATTGTTGTAATATACCATTAGATAGGTGGATGGAAAGAGAGAGAGAGAAATTGATTCAGCGTGTTAACATGGTAACCTATAATTTTCATTTCTCATAATGTCCGTATTACGTGTGGGTATCAAAGTTATAAAACAGAGTAGGGAATATATCATCTTTTTCTCTTCCTTTGTAGACTTTGTGGAGGATTTTTATTTCTTCCATTTTAAATGTTTAGAAGAATTCCTCATAAAAGTCTTCTGGACCTGTAGCTTTCTTTATGGGATGCTTTTTACTTTTTATTCAATAACTTGAATAGATAGACTTGTTTAGATTTTATATTTCTTTATGAACTGGTTTTGGAAAGTTGTGTCTTCTAGAATTAGTATATTTTACTTAAGTTGTCAAATTTATTGTCAAAGTAGTTATAATATCTTGATATGAACTCTGTAATGTCTATGGAATATTTTCTCTCTTCTAGTCTTTAAATTTCAGTGTCATAGCAGTAGTATTTTGGACATGAGAAGAGGCAAGCTGCTTACTATGTCCTACTTAACCATTAATCCAATTATTTTTTAAATATTTAGTCTGAATTTGAGCAGGAAAAAAAATGGACAATTTTCTCAAAGAGATTACCTTTCACAAAGGACATAAAATCAGCTCATGGCTTCTGAAGTGAAAATTTCTGAAGCTCTTCTCTATGCTTGTTTTCCCCCATCTTGCACTGAAGATAGTTATATATGGGCTTTTTTTTTTTTTAAGCCAGAATTTAAATCATGGCTTAATTATCTTTCTGTTTCCCTCACCAAACCTCCCCTACTTGTATCCAGGTCAAACTCCCCTTCTACCAGGAAAAAAAAACACTCTATTTTACCTGGAACTGTACAACTTGACCAATCCTAAGCCAGCCTTTTATTATTTAAGTGAGGACAAAAATCACATCTTAGAGTTGCGGTAAAGATGATAAATGATGCATCCAAACTACTTGATTCATAGTTATCAATATATGGTAGCAATTGTTACTACTTTCCATGCTTGATCCCTCCACATGCACTAGAATGTAAATCTTTAATGATATAGGCAGTGATTTATTTACCTATGTAGCTCTCTCATTGTGGTCAATAACTGGCACAAAATAGATCAAAATAGATATTTTTTAAGAGTCTGAATTGAAGTCCTGATCTTCCAATAAAAATCTTGTCCTTTAGGTTCCTGGAACCAAAGTTTCCCAATTTAATAGAGGTACGAGGTTATTTTCTGTGTTTTATAAGAGGGTGTAGTCAAGTGATAAGGCATGGATGTATCACCAACATCCACAAGTGCCTAGCACATGTTAGATAATTATTATTTTTAGTTGATTGCATATTGATAGGGCAGAGAAGAAAATTCCCCTACAGAATTGTAGCTATTTTCAAATATATGCTTACAAGCATTCTGCCTGGCCTATAAAATTGTTCAATGTTTTAACAATAATTACTTTTTTATTGTACAAAGAGCTCATCTAAATCAATAATTAAAAATGAACAAGCTAAAAGGTGAACAGGAAAGAAAAATTGAAAATTTACAAAATGCGTATTTAAATATTCCACATAACTAGTATTTAAAAACTATAAACTCACAGAAGAAGAAATTCTATCTATGTTCAAATGATCTCAAATAGGTAAAGAAATAGCTTAATGATTTTATGTAGAATCGGCAAGGGTGCAGGGAATAAGGTACCCTTATAAAATGGTGGCACAGGATTTCTGGGAAGGACAGTTGGAAAGTGCCTATAGAAATCTTTAAAATTAAACAATATTCTTTGACCTAACATCATCTTTCTTAGGAAATTATTGCAAAGAAGTCATCAGGCAAACGTATGGCAATATAGATTAAAAATTTATTGCTTATAGAAATAAAAAGTAGAAACAAAGTAGGTATTTTTCAGGAGAAGATGTTACATTGAAAATTCACTGAATAACATTGTCAACAAGTGAAAGAAACACCCATATCTTAATTACTAATGAATAGTGGTAGTGACTTCCACTCAAAAACCAATGGATAAAAAAGAGTAATTATTATGACCACTAGACGGCAGTATGGCTCTTCTTCCCAAATGGAGCTCTTTGCCCTTTGGTATCACTCTGGAAGTTCACAACTTTCTTAGCAAATGGAGATTTGTATTATCAGAGTCCTGGAATCAAAACTGAGAGTTGTAAGGGAACTCAGAACCCACCCTGTCCTGACCCGTCACATCCTTTCCATACCTGACTTGCGGGAATCCCCTTTGTAGCATCAAACACTGTGGTTAACCCCGGCATCTCAGGGACGCCTCCTACCGAAGCTGCCTACGGAGATGTTAGAAAACTCTGTACTTCAAAGTTCTTTAAACAAAATGGACCCCGAGTGACCCTTGTCAGCTCCTCTGTCCAGCATAGAGCATGTCTGCTCTCCTCTCCAGAACTTATTTTAATTAAAATTAAAATTAAATAATTTAATTAAAATCAAGTAAGGCCTGAATGTATTGTTAGCCAAAAAATGAGTGTGTATTAGTCCAAACTGTTGCTTTTGTTCTCAGTGGCTCCTAACCTGGGATCCTTTCCTGTGCATATTCAGATTCAAGCAAGACAGAAAAAACTACTCCCTCAGGCAGCCCCCAGAAAGTCAGGACATTGTGTGTACAGTCCAATCCTCTTCCTTCTTCCTCAGGGAGAAGCTGGGAGCTGTGGGTTTCTTTCTGATCATACGCGCTCTGCTAAGAGGAGGGATTATGGCAAATAGGTGCCACTGATGTTCCTACCAGCTCCAGTGCAGCTGGGTTTGCCCTTGCACTGGGTACAGGAGCCTCTCAACTGATCTTTAGATTTCTTACAGGTGGAATTGGTTTGTGTATTGTTGAATTGGTGTGTGCATCAGGGTGAAGAAGGGTCTGGATCTTTTAGCGCATACCCTTATAAAAAAAAAGTTTGCTGTAAAACAGTATGCCATGTTATGCTGGTAGCAGCCTCACACGTCTCATGTTTACCCTTGATCATTTTTTCTGATACCCCCTTCTAACTCCTGACTCTATTCTACAGTCCTGTTTTTGGAACATGTTGTCTGTTCCCACTGTTCTTCAATTCCTGAGTGCCCACTGATTCCTTAACTCTCACAGTATGATTGCATCCCTCTCGTATCACCTCTTATCAGGTGACATTCTCAATCTCCTTGCTTTGCTTTTTTCTATTTTCCTTTTCTGTGTTCTCCAATTTCTGCATTTAACACCTCACTCCTCTCAGTCTGTACACCCTGCCTGGGTGTGCCATATCTACCATATGCAGATAACTCCCCAAATCCCAAGGAACAGACCCAGGTTTCCAACTGCATCCCGATTAAGTGTCCACTTAAATATCATGAGCACTTCAAACTCAACATGTCCAATACTGATCTTCCAAAATCTGTTCTCCCTCCTGCATGCTCTGTGTAAATTGAACAACTATTCACCCACTTGCCAAAGCTAGCACCATGAAAGTCGATTTTATTCTTCTCTTTCCCTTTCTGTTTCTACACTCAAGCTGTGTCTTTAAGGCCCATAAATTCAGTGGAATCCTTTTACCTGAGTTCCTGAGTTTAATATGGACTCTTAAAGAAAGACCTCAGACACGCTCATTCTAGCACTTTATTGGAAATTGATTGTGTACATCAGTGATATCAGGTCAAAGTAAAAGCATCATTTTCACATGATAATATCCTGATATCTGTGCTGTCCTTTTATGTAATTTAATAAATCCCGGATGCTTCCGATTTTAGTCAAAGAGCTTGAGTGGTCCAGAAATCTCTCTATATAAATATAAAGCATAGCATCTAAAATAACCATCCTTTTGAATAACCATAGTTCCAAAAAGTCCTGGGAATATCTCTTAAAATATAAGTCTGTACCTTGGACTGGTTGCAGTGCTGGTGGGAGGGAATGAAGAAGGTACACATTATACCATGGATCTAATTATAGCAGGAGCCGGGGCAGCTCAAATGTGGTGGGGGCACACGATGGGGTGGGGGCTGAAGATTCTGAAAGCTGGCTGAGAACTCAGCCGCCCTGCACTTTCCAACATTGCTTGAGTGTCAACCTGTGAGACTCCGGTGCCCCAGCTCCCTTGCCATTGCCCGGAAATGGCAGAACCCTCCTCCAGATTGCACAGGGGCAGAGATTCTGGCACAGAGAAGATCCGGGGAAGATCCACCCATCTCCTTCCCCCTGCCATGATCAATTCCCTCCCAGATTAGAAAACCTGAGGGAGTGGCATCTCAAAGAAAATTTTGAGCCAATACGCGGCTCACCCCTTGGAATAATGACAGAGTGCTTTTGCTTGGTTTGACCTGAGGGGCCCTGGCAGACGTGCCAGTGCCTCCCTCATCACCTTGAAGGCCATCATTAGTAATTAGGTTCTTTGGTTCCTCAGAGCTTCTCAGCATTTGGCAATGACACCTTATATCTGGGTTGGCTTTACTGCTCACAGACAGCTTTAACTTCCGCCAAGTCACTGGTTATCACAACTCCATGAGGTAGGAACAGTAGGGATCATAATTCCCATTTGAAAGATAAAGAGCCTGGTCCTTATCGAATTTGGTCCTGTGACCGAACTCACATAGCTGGCCAGTGGCAGACTCAAAACCAGAACTCAGGTCTCCTCTCACGTATCAAGCTCCAGGGTCCCACTCCAAAGTTCCTCCTGCTGCTCTTCTGGGGCACTGTCCCCGTCCCTCCCCTGCCCCTCTTGGGAGATTCTCAGACAGCCCCATTGAGGACAGGATGAGTCCGCATGCGATAGATGATGACCGCCATGGCCGGGCACAGCAGCAAGGAGGTCATGATGACAATGGTGGCTAGGATGATGAGGACAATGACCCAGATATCCAGGATGTGCTTGGGGAGCACGACTTCCATGGGGACCTGGCTGACGGCGTCCATGCTGCTTCTCTCTGTAACAGACAGGAAAGAGGAAATCACTGTTGTGTACCCTCTCCCTGCCTCTGGAGTCGGAAGGAAACCTGCTCCAGGAGTCAGAAGCTCAGCAGCTGTGTGATCTTTAAAGTAGCTTTTTCAATAATAATACTGGCCTCATTTAGCAAGGGCTTCCTATGTGCCAGGTGGTATGCTAGACACTCGATGTATATTAACTCAGTCCTCACTTCAACCACCAATGCTATGAGGCAGGGACTATTATTGTTATCCTTTTTCATTTCTTGCCCTTTATCTTCAGTTATTCGCATTTACAGATGAGGACGCTAAAGGCTTAAAAGATATAGCTGTTGATTTGCCCAAGGAAGTGAAGCCAGATGGGTGGGACTCCAGATCCTCCATGTTTAACTGTTAAACTACCATACCACCTGTCTGTTCCCTCACCTGTAAAGTGGGAGATTCATTGTTTTTGATCCTGTACCCCTTCTCCCATTCTCCCAGCAACATGACCACCTCTTTTCTATGAAGAACCTACTCAGTTTGGTTTCTCACACTTGCAGCTAATAGCGTTCTGATGGATAAAGTATGTCAGTCAGTTGTCACTAAACCTTTTCAATTCACAGCGCCCTTAGTGTCTTAGTGATTTCTTCACAGTGCTTCAAGCCAAGATAAATACCTAGTAGTTCCAGTTAATACGTAGTCAGGTCCAAACAACTTAATAAACATTTATGCCCTAACTAATTAGTAGCTGTTTGAAAAAAACAATACACACAAATTGAAAGAGAAAAATATTTCATTCTTAACCAGTTATTGACTAATGGGATGCGTGCAACAGTTGGGCACTGCACAACTTTTGAACTTTGGAGTCAGGTTGGACACTGCTATGCTCACTTCCTATTCTGCGTTCACTGGTGCCCAAGACTTGCCATATAATGGCAACTGCCGAAAACTCTGCTTCACAAATTACACCATCACCAAAAGGAA
The DNA here is from genome assembly GCA_004027375.1 of Macroglossus sobrinus. Lineage (NCBI taxonomy): Eukaryota > Metazoa > Chordata > Mammalia > Chiroptera > Pteropodidae > Macroglossus > Macroglossus sobrinus. Next base: position 174,056 of record PVKZ01002111.1, read on the forward strand.
TGTACTGAGATTAATGTTAAACTGTAAACTATCTTGAGCTAGTAAATTATACAGTATCTGAGGGATGTCAAATATCACCATTCCTGTCCAAAATTTTAAACATCTCGCAGCCCCCATCCACACACTTTTCCAGGAGGTTCACTGTGGCTCAGCACACAACTTGGGAACCACCAATGTTCACACATTCCCTACCCAGAGGCTGGAACAATCTCCTGTAGTTCCTTCTAGATGTAAGATCTTCAATTCTGTGATTCTAGGTACCAGACAGAATTCCCAGTTCCTGCCCTATTTCATGCTTTTACCTAATCGGTAACTTTTTCTTTCTAATGCCTTTGGCTCCATGCCCACTGTTGCCACTCTAAGTAAAGGACTAATAACCATACCCAAAGTAAGGCACCCAAGATGCACATACAAGGATGTTCATTGCTGCAGTCTTTGTTTTAGCAACCGACATAACAGAAGTGTCCATAAACAGTAAAATGAAGTAGGGTATCCCCATACAATGGAGCACCATACAGCAATTTTCATTCATTCATTTAACAAATATATCGTGGTTGCCACACACTAAGTGTTGTTCATGTGTTACACATATTAACTTATTTAATAGTTATTAAAAAGAATGATCTATGGCGAGCTCAAAAATACTTTAAGTGGAAAAAAATAAAGTGGAGGATAATATGTATAAGATGATTCCTTTGGTTCAGGTTTTATAGAATTAAGTAAATAAATAGACAAATAAAAAACCTTTTCAGAGTGGAATCCCAAGACAGCATTAATAGTGATTTCCTTTGGGAAGTTAGACTAGGAGTGGAAGCCTTAGTTTTTCACTGTTCATGTCTTTATACTGTTTGAATTTTTAAAGCATGAGCATGTTTTTAAAGTTACTGTACATATATGAAAATTTACTGCTATTGTTATTTTCATTGATATTTCTATAACACTGCTAATTGCTTATAATATCCTAAGATCCATGAAGATGGGCATAGGTTTTCTATTCACTGGAATCAGCATAAGTGTCACACACACACACATACACACACACACACACACACACACACACATTCTCTCTATCCATTCATCCATCAGTGGACACTTGGGTTGTTTCCATGTTTTGACTATTACAAATAATGCTGCAGTGAAATGGAGGTATATATATCTTTTCAAATTAGTGTTTTCATTCTCTTCAAATAAATACCTCAAAATGGAATTGCTGGGTCATATGGCAGTTCTATTATAAATTTTTGAGGAACCTCTATACTGTTTTCCATAGTGGTTGCACCAATTTACAATCCCACCAGCTGTGTACAAGGGTTCCTTTTCCACATTCTCTCCAAAACTTGTTATTTCTGTCTTTTTGGTAATAGCCATTCTAACAGATATGAGATAATATCTCATTGTGGTTTTGATTTGTGTTTCTCTGATGATTAGTGATATTGAGCATCTTTTATTACCTGTTGGCATCTGTACGTCTTCTTTACTATTAATTTTATGTCAACTGGGTTGAGGGAAAAACAGGATTGTGGTGGGTTCTTTGTGATTCTCTGTATTAAAAAAAGTAAATACAGTCTATGGCCATGCTACCCTGAACAAGCCTGATCCCATCTGATTTCAGAAGCTAAGCGGGGTCAGGTGTGGTTAGTAGTGGATGGGAGACCACCTAGGAAGACCAGGCACTGTAGGTGTAAACAAAAAGAGATTGTAAGATGACAAGATCCTTGCAATTTGTGAGGTCAACCAAGGGTTGCCTCACTAAAAAAAAAAAAAAAAAAAGTAAATACATACATATGTCATTTTTAAGTCAAATAAAATTCAAGTATGAGATTAGATCAGTAGTCACCAAATGCTACATAGCATGTGAACTGAGAACCACCTTAGGACAATATTAAAAAACACACACACACACACTAATTTCTAGGTCCCATTCCAGGCTTACTGAATTAGACTCAAGAGGAGATGGGAGGGGCCTTCCCCCTCCACCTCCATTTCCCTGGTGATTTGAATGTGCAGCCAGATTTGGGAATCCATAGTCCCAATGTTCTCTAAGGCCTCTGCAACTCTTCCTAAAACTATGATTTGAGAATTGATTCCTAGGTGCTCTGTAGACAGTCTGGTCAGATGTAGGCAAGTTCAAGGTGAAGGAGAAGCCTCTGGCAAGGCTCCCGCCACCTCAGCAGTATCAGGCTGGGGCCTGCAGAGGAGCAGCATAGGCTGGCCCTGCCTCAGCCCGGGAAACGTAATCACTTTCTCTAAGGTCTAAGGCACAGAAGCATGAGTCACAGGAGACTCACGCACACTGCTAAGGAGGTACGGGGGCAGGCGGGAGAATTCATTCTTTGTGGTCTCCTGATTACATTACCAGCTAGCTCTCCTTGGGCCAAAGGAACCCCACAAAAGCCCTTTCTGGTAAACCCATTAACATCAAACAGGCTCTGTAACTTCAAATGCCAGGAATCTATAATCTCCGTGGCTGGTTTTAATAAGCAAAACCTGTCATTTACAGGAACTCAGGCTTCAAAACTCATCCACAACCAAAAATCATTGAAACTAGAGCCAGCCTTATTGCACAGTTGGCAAACTTAAGGTCCAGAGGTTTTTCCCCCACCTTCTGGAATAATCATGCAAAGACATAAATCTGATCAAGTCATTGCCCCTATCTAAAAGAAAACAGAACAGAACAAGTAGGTAAATAAATAAAACTTTTTCTAAAATGTACATTCTGCACTGTACTAATGTTACTCTTCTGCACATAAAATTATTTAAAAGCCCCATCACAAAAACAGATAAAAATGGAGCTGCTCTTGAATGCCACGGAGGGGGTTTGGGGTCCTACTCAGGCAGCAGGGCTGAGTAAATATCCTTAGAGGCCCTAAGCACTAGAGATGAGGGTGCTCGCCCCCTTCACATGGACAATTCAGACTAAAAGCAATACTAAACTGTAACATAAAAATGTACACCTTATAATGAAACTTAAGTCACTTTTTTCTTCTAACTGAAAACATCAAGAGAAAATCACTTTTCCCCATCATTTTGTTAGTGCCTGCCCGGCACAGCCTGCTCACCTGGTATAACATAGCTATTCAGCTTCCCCTTGACCCCTCAGTCTCCTCAAAACAGTTTGCAAACCACAGGCTGTGATCTTCTCCAAGGGCCATCCCAGAGCTACTGTTCCAGGCTTGAAGGCGGGTCACCACATGACCAGGAAGCAAAGGGCACAGGGAGCTTCTCTCCCTGTTTCAACCTTTTCAGTCCTCAGACATGTATCTTCTAGTGGGTGTTCCTTCCCAGGTAATGGAGCTCTGGTCACTTCCACCTCTCCCCACTGTGAAAGAAAAATTTTGTCCCCAAAATAAGATCTCCAAAAACCCTATGTTCAGCACCTTTAATGACGTGCTGGAAAAACTTGCGTGAGAAAAAGCAGGACTCTGTGCTGCTGCTAGCTGACTTCTGTCTGACCTCTCTCTGGCCCCCTGGGCACACTGGCCCCTTGTGAGTGCACAAAACTCTGTTTTTTTGTGCATCTGATTAATAACCATAGCACAGTCTGCTTGTCATTTGCTTTGCAGATATATTGCTTGTTATTTCTGCTTACTGGTTCATGTCAGAATAGGGCCCAAACCATTCCTGTCACAAATTTAACCTTATCACTGATAAAAAAAAAAAAAAGTGTGATGTTTTTATGACCATGGAAGATAAAACAGCAGTCAGACCTAAACTCATCATTTTACCCTGACATACTTTATTTACCTCATTAATGAATAATAAATTCTGACATTTGTTCAATATGTTTGTCTAAGAAACTGCATTAACACCACCCTAAGCTGACAAAGATGCCACTGGTATCATAAGCCACTGATACCATAAACCACTGACACCATCTAGCCCTACAACCCCAGGCTGAGTATAAGCAATTTAAACAATTCTGTGGAAAAGTTAACATTTCCAAAATAACTATTTCATGTCCATTAATGACACTAAGCGTAAGGGTAAAAAACTGTAGTTCTTGCAAAGGAGGAAAACATGTACCTTCTCCAAAGGTGGAAAATTCATCCCATCTATCAAGTACTGCACTTGGTCCGATCCCAGAAGGAAAGCAGAGGAGTGTCTGCTGCCTGCTTGGGAAACATGAAGTAGACCATATTTCTAAGCAATTACAAGTCCTTTTGCAACAGAAAAAAAGAAAAAAAAAAGCCATCATATGGCAAATTTTCTAGTTCCAACGAAAAAATATATAAACTTCATAAATTAAAATTTCCTACAAATTGGAGTTTTAGAATAACTGAATTCAAGGTGACTAATCTGTGCTATCTGTCCACCTTTCAGTTACGAGGTTCTTTCCCCAGCAAGTAATTTTTACCTCTCTGACAGAGCAGAGTTGTCTTTGGTCACTATCAGGACAAGTAATGGTCATTCATTCATTCATTCATTCCTTTGTCAAGTACTTGCTATATACAAGATACCCTCTTAGGAATTACTATTATTTACTCAGAAGACATAGCACTTTTACTTCCAAGAAGCACAGAGAAATTAAGTACCCCACCCTCTTCTTTCCTCAAACATGGACTCACACAAACCAGCATTTCTTTCATAAATACCAAGTACTACATAGTGTTGTAGGCCTTGTCTCATACATTACTTAGCCTTCACAACAATCCTGTGTGGAATATATTCTTTTACAGACGTGGAGGGAGGTTAACTGGCTAGTGATCATAAAGCTAAGTAAATGGGATTCAAAAGCAGGTCTCCTGGCCCTGTGTTCGCCATGACCCACAGCTACCATCCCCACAGACCCAGGAGTATGAGCATGGACTGTGCCAGATGCACGGCTCTCTTCTAAGTGCAGGTCAACGTACCCAATCTCGTCTGATCTCAGAAGCTAAGCAGGGTCAGGCCTGGTTAGTACTTGGATGGGAGACCATCTGGGTTACCGGGTACTGTAGGCTTTACGTGCCCGATCTCAGATCTTGTCTAAGTCTAGGCTAGACTCTTACTGCTTTTGGCCAAAGCCCATTCTAGAGTTAGAGAATTAAAAAGAGATGTGCAGTCTACAAAAAATCAGGACTTTTACCTCCAGTAATGGCAAACTATATGATTTTGGCCAATCCTCTTACTAAGGACAACTAAAAAAACTGAACCCCCCCCCCAAAAAAAAATAGACTTGAAGGCACTAAGACATAACAAAATAATGAAGACTTCCCAGGCTAAGATCTCTGAGAAGACAGAAACCCAGGGTAGCAAGCCTGGCATTTGAAGCAGCGTTTCTGCCACTGGAGGATGGAGAGTAAGCAGTTTTTCTGACAGACTCAGGAGTTCTGTCAGAAGAAAACCCCTGCATTTTGGGATTGGACTTTAATGAGCACTCTTAGTTCTAAAAGTGAACTAGAAGTATACTAGTCCTGGAGACTACACTCAGTTTTGCATCACCACAATCCCTGCAATAAAATTGAGGTTGTTCCAGATTGTCAGGTGCCTGGCAGAAGCAAACCAACATCCTCTCTAGAGGACATAATATCACAATAGGCTTTAATTTTTTTTTTATCCAAATATAATGTCCACTATATAACCAAAGTAAACAGGAAAAGAAAAAGGCAAGATTATAAGAACAACAGAAACAGCAGACATTAGGAAAAGATCTACAGGGCTCCAGAAATTGGAATTGTCAGACACACACACACTTTAAATAAACTTACTATGTTCAAGAAGAAAAAAATTCAAGGTTGAGAATTTTAACAGAGAACTAGAAACTCTAAGAAAGAATACAACAAATTTTTTTTAAAGAACCACACAGAAATTCTAGAACTGAAAAAATACAGTATTAGAAATAATGGAAACTGTGAGGTAATGGTTATATGTTTTAAGCCACTAAATTTGTGGTAATTTGTTATGGCAGCATTAGAAAATTAATATTGCAATACTATATCCCACTGGATTTGTTCAAGGCAGATAAAACATCTACAAACTAACAGTATTCTAGAAATTACACAGAATTTAGATACTATCTAGTTTCAACCACAAAACCCATTTTCATTGTACAGATTGAAGGCAACGACTTGCCCAAGGTCAGATAGCAAGTTAATGGCAGGATGCAGGGGAGAACTCAGGTCTCCTGATGTGCGGTGCTCTTTTCAATTCCATCACTATCCTGTTTGAGATAGGAGCTGGGGACGAGAGTGAGGAGTCAGGCTGGAGAAAGCAGTGGTAGAGGATAAACTGATGTAAACAGTGAGAGCCAACCAGGCTTCTCAATGATACCCTTTTCCTATGTACAAGCACCAGGGGACTTTGAAGACCAGAGCCCTAAGCAACTTCACCACAGGTGAGGCAAGTGAGATGGTTTTCCAGAACACACACATACACACATGTGCGCACATGCACACACACAATACAAAAGCAAAGCAGTCTTCTGTCAGAAGCACTGATGTATGCAATGCTACCTTTTGCATTTTATTTATTTGATTTATGGCCCAAAAGCAAATAAAGTAGTGAAGAAAGTAATGGTGACGCCTTGTAACTTATTTATTCCTCACTGTGGGTAAGAACGTCAAAGAAGAGAAGCAGGAACACTGGAATCCTACTTGCAGTGGGAAATCTCACCAAACAGGGAAAGTGCCCCGATGCATATGGGAGAGAAACGAATAATGGTTCCAGCTCTGTCCCAGCACTGACGTCACTCAACACCACTCACTTCTCCTCACTGGACACTTTCCTCTCTACTCAGTGGCATAGGTACCAAACAAACAATTCTTAAATCCACAAATCCCAGGCTACGGACACTCTTCTGGGTTGAGGGAATCCTGGTAAGCAGCAGGGCACTCCTTCCTTTACACTCATACTACAGAGTAGTGTTCAAAGCCCAGGCTGGGATGCCAAGTGGCTTGGATTTAAATGTGGCTCCACCACTTTCTAGCTGACCAAGCTTGAATAAGTTACTTAAATTTCCTAATGCTTCCATTTCCTTAGCTGAAAACAAAAGTAGGAAAATAATAGTATCGGCCCCATAGGGTAAGGAGAATTCCATGGGGTCATCACACCTAATATTTCTTTAGCAGCATTCTAGCACACAGTGAGCACTCTGTGGATGTTTGTTCTATGATTAATGATTCCTGGCCGTACGTAGGGACTCACTGACCTATCAGATATCCTCCCTTTCATCAGCCAGAGTTTGTTAGCATCCCTAACTTGGACCGTGTCTTTATCAATAAAGATAATAGATGATTAATCTATATTAAATATTTTTTAATCAACCAGCATGCTTGATTTACCTGACCTATCCCTCCAATCTAAGCATGAAACTCACAGATTAACGATTCTGTCTAATTCAGTAAACATTTAGGGCACTGTGATGAATACCCGAGATCCAGGAGAGGATGCAGAGACAGAGATAAATAAAATGCTGTTTGCTCTTAAGAAGCTCACTCTCTTCTGGAGGAAAAGACGTTAATTACAATCACTAATTATAAGACAAGGCAAAGAATCGCTGCACTGAAAGTATAAACCACATGCTACAGAGAAGAGGAAAGTGGTAGAAAGCGTGTAGACTGTAGAGGATCTTGATTTGAGTCCTGCTTTTCACCCTTATTGGAGGTGTGACTTTGGACAAGTTATTTACAGTCTCTAAGCCTGTCTTCTCATCTGTAAAATAGGGACACTAAAAGTATGGTATTATGCCATCTTATTGTGAGAATTAAGTGAGACAAAATGTGTAGAATCCTGGAACATAACAGATGCTGAAAAGATATTAATCCTAATTTCTTTGTTTTTGTCTAAGTAAAATGGAAGGCTTTACCAAGAAGGGGGCTTTGGATATGGGCTTTGAGGGTAAGCAGGAGCTCAAAAGGAAGAAATGAGGGGAAAGGCAGGATTGGCAGAATAGATGTCCTCAACAAAGCCCAGAAGTGATGAGCTACACGTGTGTTGGGAGCATATATAGTCCTGGTGGCTTTGGCAAGAAGTTTACTTCTTTAAGCTCCAGTTTCATTTGTAAAATGGGAATAATAATAACTAATGATAGTAACTTTTTCATTGGGATGCCATGGAAGTTGAATGAGCTAATGCACATAAAGCACTTACTTAAGACAATGCCTGGTACACAGTAAGTGCTTCATATTTATTCAACTGAGCTAGTAGTGAATACGGTACTGCTTCTAAATTCAAAGAGTTTAGAGGCCCCACCATTAGTTTGGGTGCCATGGCTGCTCTGACTCTGATCTAGGAAACCACAGTGAGAGTTTTAAAACAAATAGCCTTTGGTAGTCTGGCCCAGCTTTGACCTTCCACCGGAAACACACACCCTGCACATCTGAATTGCAGCTAACAGTTAACTTTTGAGAACTTGCCAACGGTTATCCAACTGGTTTAACAGCCAAGGAGTTCACAGAGGAAGAAGGCAATAAAAGAAATGACTTCCTGCTGGCAGGCAAGCTTAATTATCCAAAAGTGGGAGAAAAGGCAGATAGAGGCAGGTGGCTTCCTGTAGGTATGGCCTTGGTCCAGCACTGCCAGAGCTCTGAGCAGTTAGTGCATTGGCCTTTTCATTTACACCAGACACAGGGGCCAGAAAGGAGGCAGCTCGAACCAGCTCTTAGTCACCAATGCTGGGGGCATTTCTTCAAGTCTCCTGCAGAATGTGAACAATGAGTCTGATGGTTCCCAGGGCAGTAGACTTGGGAGATGACTAGCATCACACAGCTTACAGGACCCTTAAAAGCTCTGCCCTTAGAAGGGTCTGGTGAGATTGTTAAAGAAGAATAAAATATTTAGGCCAGACAGAGAAGGCAACTTAAGTACCAAGAAGGAACCCCATTGGCTACCTAGTAGCCTGGGGTACCTAATGACTTGTGTCCCAAGATTTTTGTGATTGCTGCTCCCTTATCTTAGGATGCTCATCCCCTAAATCTTTTCAACATCCAGTGTCTCACTGTCCATGATCTCAACTTAAATGTCACCTCTTTGGAAAAGCCTTTCCAGACCTGCCCTCATTCACCAGCCATTCTCTATCTCATACCTCGTTTTATTGTCTCCATTCACTTTTCACAATCTAAAATTAACTTGTCTGTTTGCTTGATTATTTGTTTGGGCCATCTTTGCCTGCTCAAATGCAAGCATAAGGGGAGTAGAAGCCTCAGCTCTTATTCACTGCCGTCTCCTCGGCTCTTATAACAGGCTCTGGCACACAGTAAATGCCCAATAAATGTGAGACTGGTGAAGGAATGAATATGGGCAGACCGGGGAACTTCAGATTTGAGCTCAACTTCTGAAATTTATTGGTAAAGGTCCAGAAAGAATCCTCGCCCCTGCAGAAAGTCCAATGACCCTAAAAGCCAGAACCCTATCTGTAAAATAAAATGACATCCTCTTATTTGGTTATTTTCTGGGCTCTCTGTACATCCAGGAAAGATGATGGGGAACTCTTTTATTCCTAGCCTACCCCATATGTAACAGGCAGAAGAGGCCTGGCCTTTCAGAATAATGCTTTCTCAGGTTTCCTCTTGCTGACTTTCTTCAGCTGGTGAGCTTAAATTTGAGTTTTGATTCCCTATGCTCGTGATCAGAGCATTGAGGAATGTGGAGGGGTGCAGGAGTTGCTGCCCAGAGTATGAACCTTTCCTTTTCTGTTCTTAGAAGAGGACAAGGAGGCTGATAAAGAGGAGAGGGGATTTTCCATGACAAGTTCAGTGTGAAATGGCCATCCAACTCACATTTACTCTTGGAAATAGTTCTCCCAATTATGTACGAGTTAGCTTCAAGCATTTACCAACCCAGCAAAGAGTCCATTTCACCAAGGACTTCTGTTCCAAAGAAAGAGGCCAGAGGAAGGAAAAGGCAGGACACACAACTATCAAAAATGGGAAATGAATCAAACTGGAACCATTTCTCCGATGACCCGTGGTCCCTGAGGAGCACTCTGTTCTCATTTTATCACAACTGGCTTTTGTCTCCTCCAAAATTCTTAACTGTCTAAAGACTTGTTCTCTGCCTGAGTTTCTGTCTGCTCCTCTGTGGCTGGAGAAATGGAAAAACACCAGGATATTTCAAAGAGATCAGAAAGCAGCCAGAGCTGTTCAAGACTGCATGTACCATCTGACCCAGCCAATCATAGAGTTTTAGAAACCAACAGGGAGCCAGCAGAGGAACCCAGGCCAAATCCACAGCATCCTGTTTAAACCTCTACCATGCATCATTGTTATTTGCCAGTGACTAAGTGCCTGCTGTGTGCCGGCCTGATAAAAGAGACGCTCCATGAGAGGGCTATCGGGGGTTCGGTGACAGAGTTGCAAGGTCACCTGAGTGGCATTCATCCCGACTCACTGTTCATGGTAGGTGGAATAATGGCCCGTCAAAGATGTCCATGTCCTGGTCCCCAGAACCTCAACTATGAAAAAGAAAACGTGACTTGGAGGATGGAATCAAGAGAACAGAGGCAAAAGGGCCTTTGCAGATATGATTAAAGTTGAGGACTATGGGGATGGGGAGATGATCCTGGATTATAGGTGGGCCCAATCTAATTACATTCATCCTTAAAAGTGAAAAGGAAGGCCCAAAAGTGCATCAGAGAGATTCGACATGAGAAGGGCATGACTTGTTGTTGCTTGCTTGGAAGATAGAAAAAGGGGGCTCTGAGCCAAGGAATGCAATGGCCTCTAGAAGCAGAGAATGGCCTTCAGCTTACAGCCAACAAGAAAACCATGACCTTGGTCCTACAACCACAGGAATTGAATTCTGCCAACAACTCAAAACAGCAGGGAGAACTGATTCTCCCTTAAAAACTCCAAAGGAAATGCAGCCTAATGATGCTTTGATTTTTATCCTAGGGAGACCCATACCAGACTCCTAACCGTAATATAAGAAGTTTAATATTTAAACCATTAAATTTGTGGTAATTTATGACAACATTGGAAAATGAAGACACTGTGTGATCCTGAGTAACTCCTCCTTTCCTACTGGGCCTCAGTCTCCTGTCAGGCAGTTGGAGAGGATGGACGAGGTGGTCTCTAAGGGTCCGGCCAGATCTCAAAGCCTGACTCTGCTCTCCTGATCTCCCCTGGAGCCCTGCCTCAGGTCCAGAAGAGTCCTGGGTTGAAGACCATTAAAAATATATATAGGAGTGAAGGGAAGAGAAGATTAATCTTTAAAAAGCCCCAAGGTGTTTCCTAAGATGCCACTAGGGCACTCAGAAAGCAAGGTCTCCATTTTGCCATTTTACTCTTCATTGACCATCCCCCAGAGGATTGAAATGAGAAGCCTGGGAGAGCAAGATAAAATTTTACAATTGATGCATAGAGGCTGTCCAGAGCACAGGGTTGAGAAGGATTCCCTGGCCTTGTGGAGGCTAGGTGCCTGTTTGTTAACATCTGCCTGGGGGAGGGGATTAGGAGCAGTGACCTGTGCCAGATATGCTTCCCCATTAATTGAAACCCAGTTTAGTTATCTCTGTCTTTCCTTCTCCCCACTCCATTTCCCCTAAACCTATGCCGTGTGTCATCAGCAATTCACATGCCCACTCAGAGGTCCAAATCCATAAAATAATGAAGTTATATCTGTACACAACTAGGGAATTTAAAGTACACGATTTAGTACTGAATCTGGTTTGCTGTTGTGTAATATGCCAGCTGGTTTAACTCTGACGGGTTCCCCTTCCCCGGCTACCTCACTCTTAGCTTTTACTTCTCAATGTACACCATCCCCACTTGGCATTCATCGTCTGTTTCTCTAGTGAGTTGGAAGGGTACTAGGGTCCCTAGTGATTCCCTAGTCCAATGCTGTCGAATTCTCATCTAACTTCCCCTAGGTTACCCTTCAAGTAAGTGACAAGGGCAAGATCTGACCCCAGATCTCTCCAGCGCCAATGAGATTCAGAGCATGGGCCCTGGAGCCAAACTGCCTGGGTTCAAATTGCACTCTGCCACTTACTTCCTCTGTGACCATGGCTGAGTTGCTTACTCTCTCGGGATCTCACTTCCCTCATCAATAAAATGGACGTCATGATGGTCCATACCTCATATGATTAAGGTAAAGACTAAACGAATTAATACATGTCAAGTATAATTATTATTATGTTATTCAGCTTACCTGGCCAATCAGGGTGGGGTTCTGCAGGGTGTGGTAATACCAACAACCACTCCTATAAACTGTGAATGTGTGTACATGGGTCTAGTTTTAATACCACAGCCAACTGCTCAGATAAAGATCTTCTTTGCTCAGAGATATTTCCTTTGTATGTTTATCCCATGGAGAAGAAACAGCACGTTTTTTAAAAGAAGGATCAGAATATGGTTGAGAAAACATCTGAGGCTGTGATGGCCTCTTTACCCCTCGGTCTGTCATCCCTGGGCTGAGTATTTGACCTGACCACGTCAGAACTCTGAGTCTCTAATTTGTGTCATGTCTGTGTCATGTCTCCAGCACCTCACCACAGCTCAGTGATTCTTAGGCTGTGCCAGAAGGGGGATTCCCCACAGTCCTGACTCCCCGAGAGGTCAGAGTTTGGAAGATTTGATGGCGTGACTTGGAATCTCCGTAGTATGATTCACAATCCTGAGACAGCTAGAAATGGGAGGGTTTTTTTGGTTGTTACTGCAGATGTACGTGATGTCCCAAAGCTCAGCTGGGTTGTCTGGGATGTACTCAGAGGACTGCTGAGTTGCCTGCTGAACCCAGAGAATGTTCATCCACAGACACCCATCTGCTTAACCCCCGCTTCCTCATTTCGCAGATGGGGAAGTAGGGTCTGAACAGTGGACATGTCTCCATCAAAGTAACTCAGTATCTGATGACTCCCAGGGAACCTCCCCCCCTCCCGCCACATTCAGGCATTGACAGCCCCTCCTGACTGCTCACCCCCTGCAGCGGCAGCACAGATCATAGCTAGCGTGCAAGAAATCTTTGATACTGAATGACTGAGCAGCTGTCACTACAGCCCAGAGCTTTGAGCACGCTACAGACACAGAGGATTCCAATGATCCCCAGGGTCTGAGCGACAGGACCAGTGCTGTTAGGAAGAAACAAGTGGAGAGGCAGGAGTAAGAGCCCAGTCTGGCCTCTCAAATCAAAATAAGAACCTCCGACAGTTATACAGGTTTGTATGGTTCAAATCTCTCATTCTTTCACTTAGTAAACAGTGGCCAGCGCCAGGCTCTGGCCAAGTGCTGAGGATGGCTCAGAGACAAGCCTAGAGAGACAGTCCCTACCCTCAAGGAATTTGTACAGGGGACCCGGGTACAAGAGAACCAGCAACCGGAACAGCCAAGTCCTCAGTAAAGAGGTGGACAGAGGAGAGGAGGGAGCCTGGAAGAATACTTTGCACACCCCTTTCTCATTGGATTTCTGTAGACAAAGGCTATTTTCTCCATATCAGGATGGAGAAACCCGGCTAGGAGATAGGATGGTGAAAGCGCTCGTGCCAGACCAAGGCTGGGACCCACATCCCCTGACTCCAAACTCTTGGCGCCTTCTAAGATGGCCTTTGAGAAGAACAGGACCGACAACAGGACAGAAGCCTGTCTCCTGCGGGGCCGGCCTCCCAGAGGCCCAAGATCGCGTGTAGACGGCGCGAACGTAAGGGTTGAAAAAAGGAGAAACGGGAAGCGCAAAAGTGATGAAAGGGAGACATGAAGGAGAAGAGAGTTGGGAGGGCACTGGAGTAGAGGGCGGCGCGCGGACCGCAGCCCCGCGCGCGACACCGACGGCCCCACTCACCCCGGGTCCTCCGAGAGCTGCCTTTAAAACGCGCGGCCACCGCCGCAGCCAGAAAGCGCCGGGTCTGCGGGAAGTTCCGGGGACAGGGACCGCTCCAAGTCCCCAGGCACCGGCTCCGGCAGCAGCAAGCGGCCCCCAACCCTGGAATCTCGCCCCACAGCGTGCCCGGCTCCTCCGAGGAGCTCGCAGTCGCGGCCAGGACGCGCGACTGGGCAGCAGGCACGCCGAGCGGCTGGCTCTGGAATGCGCGGCCGCCGGGGCCCGCCCCCCGCCGCCGCCACCCCGTTCGGCTCCTCCCCCAGCTCCCCGAGGCGCGCGGGTGACAGAGAAGCCAGCCGGGCAGAGAAACGACCCAGGAGTCTCGGATTCCCCTAGCAGCCTTGTCACTCACTCGCGGCGTGGTCCTGGACAAGCACTTCTTCCGTCGCGGGGCTCCCCTCTCTGTGTTGCAAACGGAGGGGCTGACCTAAAATGTGTCCTCCAAGAGCATTCCCGGCTGCAGTCTACGCAGGAGAGTGTAGCCAATGGGTTTGGATGGAGTCGCTGGACAGGGAACCCGGGCTTTGTAATAGTGAGTGTAGTAGCATCCTTAACAACAGGCTTCCCCTCGCTGTTTCATTCTCTGTAAAGTGAAGATAACACTTGTCTCCCAGCCCTGGTGTGAGGATGGACTTAGAGGACCAGCGGGAAGCTGGTCGCTTGTCTGCTGTAACATGCCTCTGAGCATCCTGCTTATTTTGCGGTGACAGTGAAATGGTCCAATCCAAGGTGATCGAGGGCCCATTAAAGCTCAGTGTCCCATGCTCAGCTCCCACACAGGACAATGCCAACTCTGTGATCTCCTGCCATCCTCTATGATCCACCACCCAGTGAACAGGACTCCTAGTCCCATCTTGGCACCCACAAGTAGTCCAGTGTTCTTCAGTCTTACTCTTCTGAAAAACAGCTCAGGCCTTGAGCATGTCCAAAATTGAAGAGAAAATTAAAGGTCATTTAGTCCAAAGGCCTCTTTTTACGGATGAGGAAACTAAACTGAGGTTCAGAGACGTTGAGTGACTTCCCAAGGTCACCAGCTGTCAATTGTCGAAGCCAGAATAGGACTATCTGCCTACGGAGCATAAATGCTGTGCCACTCTGCACTAACAATTTGGGGCAGGGTCTGATTTCATCAGGGCCTTAAGTTCAGAACTGTTGCAATATTTTCCTTTCTATCACCAGTCCTGATGCAGAATAAATGCTCCATTTGTTGACTAAATGAATGATAAGATGGCTAAGAGGAAGATGAGAGGTCAACCAGCTCTTCTCTTTCTAGCTCTGGTGTTGTGCCTAAAGGCAGTTGTATGCTTGAACTTATTGTATTAATCATGGTTTTCCAAAAAACAAAAACAAAACAGAACCAATTGTGTGTGTGTGTGTGTGTGTGTGTGTGTGTGTGTGTGAAGAGCTTGAGAGAGTGATTTAAAGGAATTGGCTCACATGGTGTAGAGGCCAACAACTCCAAAATCTATAGGGCAAACCAGCAGGCTGGAGACCTAGAAAAGAGACAGTGTTGCAGCTTGAGTCCAAAGGCTATCCTCTGGCAGAATTCTCTCTTCATCAAGGTCATCAATCTTTTTTCTTAAGGCCCACCCACATTATGGAGGGTTATCTGCTTTATTCAAAGTCTACTTATTAAAATGTCAATCTCCTCTTAAAAAATCTTCACAGCAACACTAACACGTTTGACCAAGTGTCTGGGTACTTTGGCCCAAACTGACACATAAAATAAACTTCCTCTCAGCTTCTAAAATAGGCTGAAAAAAAAGACAGAATCGCAAGAAACCATGCTGTTTGGTCCAGAGACAAAGGCACTCATGGAGAATACGGTCTGTTCTGGAGCGGAGGGAGCTGAGTTGAGGGCCGACCTAGAACCAGAGTGTCAGTTAACGAGAGGCAGAACTTGGCTTACTCTAGGAACTTTTTGAAGAGTTGCCTGAAAAAGGAACAGAATGGGCTTTCTTGGGATGTCATGAGCTCCCTAACACTGGAGGTATGCAAGCAGAGAGACACTGCAGATGACTTTGTTGGAATGGTGGAGGGCTGGGGAGACAGAGGGAAGTGGATGTACCATGTGCACAATGTAAATTGGCACTAAATGGTACTAAACCATGGCTTCTTGTCCTGGCTCTGTCACTACTTTGCCATATATGTGACTTCAATGAGTCCCTTCCCCTCCCTAGGTCTTTTGACCCTAAAAGTGAAAAGGAGTTGAATTAGATATTCTCTGAAGACATTTG
This sequence comes from Macroglossus sobrinus, assembly GCA_004027375.1. Lineage (NCBI taxonomy): Eukaryota > Metazoa > Chordata > Mammalia > Chiroptera > Pteropodidae > Macroglossus > Macroglossus sobrinus. Next base: position 190,024 of record PVKZ01002111.1, read on the forward strand.
CTTTTCATAAATGCTTTCAAAGCTAAGGCTCAAGGATCTTAAAGATTACTATAGTTTTGAGTTAAAAACATATCTGTGTGGAGTGATCCATCTCTTTCCACTGATGGCCATGTCCTGGCTCAGATACCAGTTCCCTCCTTACAGGCCCCTAAACAGCTCAGTTCTTCCCAAGAAGTCAGGCATTGGGTACCAGGTCTCCTGAAATTTCCCTTTCTCCCTCCCTCCTTCCCCCTCTCTCTCATTCTGGAAAAATATCCTAAGGATCTTTCTGTTCTACAGATCCTTGGACAAAATGCCTTCTTACTCTTTGGGGAAGCCCCACTTGCTTGCTAACTCCCAAAGAAATATGCTTTTAGCCTGTTGAGCAGACAGGAAGAAAGAAAAGGAAATGGAAGGGGTCCATTTTGCAGCTTTGAAGTGGAGTGATGATGGTCATGTGGTCGCATTAATGTGGTTATAATTGTTTGAATCAGTACTCATGGCTTAATTTCAAAGTATTCAATTATTACACAGTCATGTAGCTGAGAGAGAAGAGAAGGCCTGTTACTGGCAGATAGCCTCAGTCCAGTCTAATTTTTGAAGTAAACGTGGTCTCAAAAAAGAAAAAAAATATAGATAGATAGATAGATAGATAGATAGATATAGATATAATAAAAACCCTTTGCTATTTTTTTTCAAGAAAGATTATTTACTTAAAAAACAGTTCTTCAACACTTGCCACATACGAGTGTTTTTACATACAGACCATTTAGTTCTTGCAACAATTCTATAGTGAAAATGTTATTGATCCCCATTTTACTCATGAGCACACAGGGACCCAAAGAAGATAAGTTAACTTCTCTAAGATTACCTAGCCAGTAAGTGGCAGAACTGATTCTAAATGTCCTACACCTAACTGACTCTTAGTGTGTTAAGTCTTCTCTGTGCCTCTGTATGCTACTCTGTGAAACAGGGTAATTCCTGCCCTAGCTAGTACACAGTGCATAATGCAGAAGCACAATCAGACCAGTAGATGCATGACTATGATAAAGGGCAGAAAATTGTGAGAATCAAAAGGAAAAATTGTTTTGACACTTAAACAGTGATATTAAATTTTAGAGAGTATTGGTAAATATTACTTATTTACTATAAATATGCATGTGAATTGGATTTGTCCTTCGAGATTCACCCTCCACACACTCCTCCATCCTGCTTTGTGCATGGGTTGGTACATCTGTATCACTTCTAGCCCGCATCAGTGGGCCCTGTAGCAGGCACTGCCAATGCCCCACCCAAATTCTTTGGACCTCACTCACTTCAGTTCTCCCCAGACTTACAACCGTCAGTACCTGTATCTTTGTCTGAGGGCTTTTCCTGGACCCACAGGCCAGTCTGCTAGTGTGGCAATCCAAAATACCCCCAAAATAACCTATCCCCAGGAGCAGCCTTCAATCAGACTTTAGGGGCATAAATGTCCCACTCCCTCATCTTTTGGTGGAAAAATTCTGAGATATGTATTTATACTGTTTCCCAGAGTTTTTCTGTGGGCCTAAGCTCCTGTCTCTATTACATTTAGCTTAATAACAATCTTATTGGCTGCTTTTTCTTCCCTTTATCACTTCCTCACTGCTCAACTGGTATACCCTGAACCTCTCAAATAAATTTTCACTTAAACTTTCATTTAAATAGCTTTTCACTGAAACCCTTATCCCAGAGTCTGCTTCTGAGGGAACCCAAACTAAAATAGGTTTTCTTGCTGTCTGGCTTCCTGTTGGGTTCTGCTCAGAGGGAAGCGCCAGCAGGAGCTGCAGTGTATTGCATCCTACCCTCCACCCCAGGGGCTGCTAATGCCTGACTCTGTCCTGGATCCAAAGGTCCAGCTCCGGCCAGGGTGCCCTAGTCACATAGCTCTCTCTGTCTCCAGGTTCCAGGAAGCACTGCCTCCCTTTTACCCTTTCAGGCTTCAGGCCATAAACATCACTCCACTTTCAGTAGCCCTGGAACTCTGCAGCATACCTTGTGATGGCCCTCCATCCCACTTACACTTTTGCAGATAGTGCTTTTTCAAAACTTTTCTTAAATTCTGATTTTAGCCCATCATCTGTTCCTATTGGTACCAAGAGTGATTTAGCAGGTTTGACGATTTCTGGGTTTGGCCTCAGTCTGGGATGAGGATACATGGGGAATGCACAAATGACAAGGATGATAGAAGGGCAGAGATGGAAAGACAAGTGTACAGTGCAACAGAAGCTCACTGTTAGATGGTAAGGGAGCGTGGGTATATTAGTTTTATTTTGCTGTAACAAAGTATCTCAAAATTTAGCAACTTAAAACAAACATTTACTATCTTACAGTTTCTGAGAGTCAGGAGTCCAGGAGCTGCTTAGCCATGTGGTTCTAACTCAGGGTCTCTTGTGAGATTATAATCAGCCTGCCAACTGGGTTTGTAGTCATCTCAATACGTGACTGGACCTGGAGAATCTACTCCCAAGCTCATGTACTAGTTGTTGGCAGGCCACAGTCCTCACTGGATTTTGGTTGGAGTCTCTAGTTCCTTGCCACGTGGCCACAGGGCTGCTCACCAAAATGGCAGCCAAACAAACGATCCAAGAGATCACCCAAAACAACAAGAGAGTACCCAACAGAGAAACCATATATATATATTTTTATAATCTAATCTCAGAAGTGTCATACCACCATTTATTTTGTATGTTATTGGTCCGACCTTGGCAAAATGTGGAAGGGGAGTACACAGGGTATGAATAAGACCGAAGGCCAGTTTGGAAGCTGGCTTCCACATGTGTCCAGGGATAACAACACATCCCATTGAACTTCCCCATGAGGGCAGAAGGATTCTCAAATGAGACACTGACTGCTCAAAGACTAAAAGAGCTCCCCAGAAATTAATTGTAAGAGACACAAATGAGAGTGTGGGCAAGACTGGGAAACCTAATCATCCAAACATAAGGAAAGGAATCAACTCACTGTTCATTAAGTAAGCTGGATATCCAGTGTAATTTCTGACAAACCACTTCCTCTTTCTGAACGTGTTTTCCTACTTGCAAATGAGGAGATTGGACTAAACTTTATGGCCTAATAACAAATACTTACTTGGCAACTTATGATGTTCCATGCTTTATACCCACTTGAACTTTTATTAACTCATGTTGCCTTCACCATCATAGGCAAAGCTTGTTTGGAAGAGCCCTTGGCACCATTCCAAATGGGCTGAGCTCTTTCCCACATGAGCTTCTTCTCAGCTTGAGCTGGAGCTTTGAAGATGTGATTAACATGTTTAGCAACGGACTGGCGCTTTCTCTGAGCCTCTTGTGAAATATGCTTTCCTGTGTAGTAATCAGAATGCTTTGTGATTTGGAACAAAGTCAACTAGGAAATAGAAACAGATAGTCTTGATAATTTCTGAGGAAATAAACTCCCAGTGGCTGAATTCAACTAAACTATGAAATGGATTATCCCTTGGCTCAACAAGAGCCTCACTGGTGTGTGACTCCAAACTACCCTTCATATGACAGTATGTGTACATGACTTCCCAGATTTGGGGATCAGACTCTACTTTCCAAATATAATCAGAATTCTGGTCCATGGCACTGTCACCTCATGCCTAGATCACTTCTGTAATCTCCAAACTGACTTCCTGTTTCTGTTCTTGTCACTCTATAGTCCATTCTCAAAACAGCATCACAAGAGTGACCCTTGTTAACTATAGATCATGTCACTGCTCTGCTTGCAATTCTTCAATGGCTCCCCACTTCTTTCACAGCTGTGGTCTCTTGAGTCAGTTCTGAGTTCAGTGGGCAATCATGCAGGAGGAGGAGATGAGTGGAATAGAGAGTAAATGGCCATGAGTTGTCTCTTATGCCAGCAGTTCAGGAGCCAGAGGTCTGCCTTAAGCACTAGCAGCAATTGGATAACAGCTGCAGTAGTTAACTCAAGGTCGCCCTGCACATCCTCTGGCCAAAAAAGGACACCTAGCACACGTCTCTGCATCTTCGGCAGGGTATGGCGAAAGTCTTCCTTGGTGGCACAGAACTGACATTAGCTTCTAGTTAGTCTATCAAGCACAGAGAAGGGAGCATGAGGGGGACGAGCTTTCGTTAAGCTTGAGGTGTTCTTGAAAAATTCCTGTTGAAGTCAGGGGGAGAGCAATCTAGACATGTGAAACTCACGTGTCCCAAATCAGAATGATGCAATTCCAGTAAACTTCCAGGGAAAAATTAAATAAGCTATCCGTTAGCATCCTGTTTTCTCTTGAATTTGCTTTCTTTTCTTTTTAAGTGTTATTAGAAGAGCAATCCATTCTTCCTTAGCTGTGTATATGAATTAACTGATGTGGTGTATAGGGAACTCCATTTATGGAGTTAGAGAACAGAATATGGTACCAGGAGTGAGAAAACCTGTGGGCATGTTCCTTTGACTCTCTGGACATGTTCTCCATCTGAAAAATGCAGGGATTGAAAATAGGATCTTTCTAATACATGATGATTCTAAGTCATCCAGAATCCTACATCAGGCCGCTATAGCAGGCATGAGCAAACTGCAACCCACAAATGCTGTCTGTTTTTGTAAAGCCTGTAAGCATCACTGAAGTAGGTTGGCACTGTTAGCCTCAGAAACCAAGCCAGTGTTCTCCTGAATGTCCTCCTCCCCCTGCTTCCAGTGACTGTCTTCTATGCCAGTGCCTATGCCTTGCTGCTTCCCAGGGCCCATGCTAGTTACTATCTGTACATTGAGTATTGTGCTACAGGTGACCGCTAGTTGCCAAACAGTGAATCTCATTCAGCTTTTTAAAAAAGAAAGAAATCCTGCCATTTGCAACAATATGGAAGAACCGAAAAGACATTATGCTAAGTAGACTATGCCACACCCACAAAGACAAATACTGCATGATTTCACTTATATATGTAATCTGAAATAGTTGAACCTAGGGAAGGAAGCAGAGAGAATAGTGGTTGCCAAGGCCTGGGGCAAAGAGGAAATGGAGAGATATTGGTCAAAGGGTACAAAGTTTCAGTTATGCAAGATAAATAAGTTCTGGAGATCTTATGTACAACAATGTGACTATAGTTAGCACTACTGTATTACATACTGAAATTTGCTGTGACAGTAGATGTGTTCTCCCCAGGGGAAAAAAAAAAAAAAGAAAATGGTAACTATATGAGATGGATTTATTAATTAGCTTGTTGTGTTATTTCACAATGTATATCAAATCATCAATGTGTACACTTTAAATATATGTAAATTTTAATTGTCAATTGTACCTCAATAAAGCTGGAAAAAAAACTTAAGGAAATATGTGGAAGGCAGTATGCATAGGGGTAATACACACAAGCTGTTCTGCGTTATTTATGGAACCTCAATAGGTCATTGCAATTCTATGAGACTCAGTTTCCTGCTCTGTAAAATACAGATAATGACAATACCTGTCTTTTGAAGTTTTTGTGAAAATTAAATGAGACAGTGTATGTAAAGTTTTGACACACTGTCCTCCACTCAGTAAATGCTCAGTAAATGTTAGCTAATATTATTCAGTTGTTTCTTCTCAACCGCCAAATCTAATGTCAGACAGGTAATGATAAAATACCAGTACAGTAAGAAAAGCATAGACCTGGTGGCAGGTAACATAGGCTCCAGTCTTTGCTACGCCAGTTCTAAGTGGTCATTTTCTATATCTAAGCCTTAATTTATGCATTAGAAAAATCTCAATGACACCTAGTAATATCATTCATTGAATTTATTCCTTCATTAATCAATATTTATTGAACACCTACCATACTGTAGTTCCCCCTCACCCATGGGAGAATTTGTTCCAAGACCCTCAATGGAGGCCTGAAAACACAGATAGTACAGAACCCTATATATACTATGTTTTTTCCTATACATACATACATTTTCACTTAAAAGGAGCACTTTACAGCTTCTCTTTGGCACATCCGAATCACCAGCATCATTACTCTTGTGCTTTAGGGTCATTATTAAGTAAAACCAGGACTACCTGAACACAAGCACTGCAATACCATGACTGTGGTATCAGTCAATCTAATCAAGACAGTTAGCTACTAAATGACTAACAAGTGGGTAGCATATACAAAATGGACACCATGATTCACTTCCCAAATAGGCCAGAGCAGGATGAAACAAGATTATATCATGCTACACAGAAGAGCACACATTTTAAAACTTATGAATTGCTTATTTCTGAAATTTTCCATTTACTATTATTAGACAGCAGTTGATTACGGGTTACTGAACTGTGGAAAGTGAATACTATATTTAAGGGGAGACTACTGTATAGAGAGTTCTAATGCTAAGGCCTCTGCATGGAGGAGCTCACAGTCTAAGAAATTTCAAATGACATGTCTGCCAAAATTGCAGGTATGACTCTCAGCTTTCCATTTCCCATGGAATTCTGTCCCAGAGACCTTCCAACTACCTTCCGGATGTTTGCCCGGAAGGTGGGGGCAGAGGAAGCAGTTGTAAATAAAACAAAGAGCTGCCTTACTTTCTGGAGGAAACAAAGAAAAGGAGAGCGCAGGGCTTGTTTGGATTTGATCTGCAATTCTGTAATTAATTGGGAAGTCCCACACAGGATGTCCACACTCACTAAAACAATGGGAAGAAGACAGGTGGGAGAGAAACCGGGAATCCCGGCTGCGCATGCGCACTTTGACTTTCGCCCGCTGGCTAGGAAACCTTACGATAAACCTTACGTTGAAAGACGTAGGGAAGACGGCAGGGAAAACGCTGGCTTTCGGGTCACGTGATGCGGTGGGAGCGTCGGTTGACTCCTCCCTTTCCAAGATGGCGTCTCTGCTGCAATCGGAGCGGGTTCTCTACCTAGTCCAGGGAGAAAAGAAGGTTCGGGCCCCGCTCTCGCAGCTTTACTTCTGCCGCTATTGTAGCGAGTTGCGGTCGCTGGAATGTGTGTCTCACGAGGTAACAATCATCCCATGAAGAGTATGTGTTGGGGGATGGGGATAGGCTTTCATATTAGTCACAGCGTTGGGCAGGGAAGTTCAGCGGTCGGAGGCGGGTAGTCGTTTTTCTAGTTTGCTGATTGGTTATGTCTTCCGTCACTCACATTTGCCTGCTGTTTAATTTGCTTGTAATTTGTCACTTGGAAAGGAGGAGCGGACTTGGGTGGGGCTGGGCAGATTTTCTTGGTTCCAGAGCGCCCTCCTGATTGGACAAACTTGAGTTTGGGAACCCTAACAGTCTTCTGGGGGGTTTGGTAATAAGGTGGGTTGGGGAGAAAAAGATGTGGCCCCCTTTAGTTCACGCCAGTTGAGGGGCAAGATACCGTTTTTTTTCCAGGATAGATTTGGGTCGGGTGGATGCAGGCATTGTTATTCCTGTCCCTCCCATCCTGGAAGTTCTGTCTCTGCTTTGGTGAGGAATTGGGGCCCTCATGAGACTGCCTTTCTCTCTGTCCTGGCTCAGGCCAAGGCCTGCAGCCGGGTGAGGTTAGGATAGGGTGAGCTGAATGAAAAGCGCTTAGAATTGAGCATGTCATGTAAAAAACTGCAAGTGTTACATTTATGGCGCTTCTCTTGAGGGTAGGGTGCTGTCCTTCATAGGCACAAATGGGTGTTCGTGGTGGGATTGCTCAGATCCAAAAGACCCCACCCCATAAAAAAGTCACCAGACAACCGAACTCAAAACTTCTACAGTGCTTGGCACATCTCGTTCTTTAAGTAAGCTTTGGGGATTAAAAGATGAGTAAGACATAAATCTTGCTGTTGAGTAACTCAACAATCTCACGAAGGAAAAGCTGATAGTAATAATAAATGCTGTTTATTTGGTACTTAATATTTGCAATATGATTTTCATAATCTCCTTTAATCTTCTGCAACTCAATGATACCTTTTTTAAAAAATCATTCTTTACAGGTAAACACATATTGTTTGTTGTAGGCCACACAGCTAGAAATTTGGAGATCAGAGGGAGGACTAGGATTTGAAAATGAGCATCCTAACTCAGAGAACTGTGAAGATACCTGGACTGTTAAAAATACATATGAAAAACATTTTCTATACTATAAGCCACTTTACATATTAATAATTATTATTGGGGATTTTTTTTTACAATATTAAGAATAGTCAGAGAAAGCATTTAATACAAGAAAAATCAATGCCATGTATGTGTAACATGATATTGGTTTTTCATGTATAACATGGCATTGATTTTTCTTGTGTTTCTCTTCTCCATTAACACTTTGTGTATGTATCTTCTTGGCAGGTCCTTTCTCTTTTAGATGCTTCCCTGTTCCACATCCCCTTTTAGAATTTAGGGAGCTCGGTCTTCATGATCTCTAAGGATCTCTTCAGTTATGACATTTAGTCTGTAATTGTATCTTTTACAGACTAATGTGTACCTAAGGCCGTTAGGGTTAGGGGAAGGATGAGACTAGTGAGGGATGGAGCAGCCTATAAAGTTCTGATGGAAAAACTGGGATTAGAGCTGTACATGAAGGGACAAGCATAATTCAGAAAGGAGGTGCAAAGGAATGAGTGATATTGCCTTTTATGATGAGTCAGTGTAAATATTAGTGATACTATATTTTATGTTCCTGGAGATTATTTGAGCAGCAGTTGTATTAATCTTTTCAAAGATTGCAAGTGATGAAAAAAGCCAGTTTCTATCATACTATTTGAGTTCAAATGAATGTGTTTTTCCATCTGCCCTTGAGTAGAGTTCTAAAATTTTCAAATAAGATCTACCTACCTTTAAGAAAATAATTATACAGACTTTAAAAATAAAAAGAATTTAATTTTTATACAGTGTTTTTGAGTTAAATACAATAAGACCCTTGTTTGCTTAATTAGTTTAATTTGTAATTTAAAAACCTTAATTGGTTGGCTGTAGCTGACTTCATAAATGTTAATTTATGCTATTCTTCAGTGACTATGTATTTCGTACATGAGAAAACTTAAGTCTCTTACAATTTATGTGTGGTCAAGTTACTATAATCCAGTATAGCTATATTTGATCAAGCTTTACAAATTAGATTATTTATTAATCTATCTTCTAGATTATCATAGAGTTCTTTTATATAGACAGTTTTTAACACATCTAATACATAAAACCTTGATGAAAGGGAACAAGAAAGAACAAAAAGGAAAAATAGAAGGGTTTGACTTCTTGTTTCCTTCTAGGTGGACTCCCATTATTGTCCCAGTTGCTTAGAAAATATGCCATCAGCTGAAGCTAAACTAAAAAAGAACAGGTAAGACTGGGATCCATTTTTTCTGTTTCCTCAACTATTTTTTAAATAGTGGTAAGAAAACACATGGAATTAACTCTTTTTTAACTAGCTTTTTCCCCCCATTTTTTAGCATTACCTTTGCCAAAGATGAAATATCCTTTGATTCTTTAAATAAACTTTCTGTTTTAGAATAGTTTTAGACTTAAGAGTTATTGTGAAGATGATAATGAGAATTCCCATTTACTCCATACCCAGTCTCCCATATTGTTAACCTCTTACTTCAGTGTGGTATATTTGACTCATTGAGAAATACCGGTACATTATTAAATAAACTCCACATTTCATTCAGATTGCCTCAGTTTTTTCCTAATATCCTTTTTCTGTTCCAGGATCCTATTCAGAATATTCACATTATATTTAATAGTTATGTCTTCTTAAACTCCGAAAGCTATGATACTTTCTTTGACTTTCCTTGGTTTTGATGACCTTAAAAGTTTTGAGGAGTACATGTCAGATATTTTGTATAATGCCCCCCATTTGGAATTTATCTGATGTTTTTTCCATCAACTGGGGGAATGTGTTTTGGGGAGGAGGCCTACAGAGGTAAAGTGCATCATATCAAAGGAATATACTGTCATATGACTTATCATTGTTAATGTTAACCTCGATTACCTGGCTTGAACTAGTGCTTGTCAGGTTTTTTCATGTGAAGTTACTCTTTTTTCCCCCTCCTTTTCCATGCTATACTCTTTGGAAGGAAAATCACCAGAGCCCAAACTTAAATAGTGGGGAGTTATGCGTCCCCTCTGTAAGGGCTATCTGTGTTAATTATTTGGAATTCTTTTGCATGGAAGATTTTTCTCTTTTTTTCCTAGTTTTTTAATCATTTACTTAAAACAGTATGGGCTCATAGATATTTATTTTATAGTTTAGGTTATAGTATAATACTACTTTTTTTTTTTTTTGCTCACATTATTTTACATTTGGTCATTGGGAACTTTTTAAGTAGACTCCTGTATCTCTTGACATAGCCCCATAATTAACCTTGAAGGTGGTTTGTTCATTCATTTGAGTACTTACTTTCTGGTACTAGATACTCCAGGCTCATCCTGTGTATTTTCTGCCTCAATCCTAGCATTAGCCATTTTTCCAAGGAGCCCTGGTTCCTTTTATTGGAGAATGGTATTTAAAACTGAGATCTGGGTGGTAGGTGCATTCATTGCTCCTCCGAGCCATTTTATTTTGTTTGATGTAAAAGTCCTTTGTTACCAGTCACATTGTTACCAGTCACACAGCTCCATGGATGTGAACTACTATTAATCTATTTTTCCTGTCCTCAAGAAATACTTTTTGATAAGCCAGACACTGTTTTATATGCTGTCCACACATTAATTTTATCATTTAATCCTCAAAATATTCCTATGAGGTCGGTACTATTATTATTGTTACTTGAGGATATTATCCAGATGGCAAAAATATTGCAGATAATTGGAGTTATAGAATAGAACTTCAATACAAGTCCAGGATTGAATGTGAAATATTGATAATCTCAGGTGGTGAGAAAGTTAAAAAAAAAAGGCGCAGGGGCCCCTGAAGGGGAAATGTTGTCTGAGCACTAGAAAGAATAGTGCCTGAGGAGAAAACAGAAATCCCTAAAAATGCAGCATTTCTGTACCATTCCATTTTGATAGCACTGTTTGGTTTCTGTTTCAGTTCTCTGGCACAGCAAACAAGCAGTTATTTTCCAAACCAATTTCATAGGTCATTGTATTGTTTATTGTTGCCTCTCAGTTTTCCATTGTGTAATTGTCTGTTCTCTCTGAAGGCATAAGTTATGACATTTCTGTTTTCCTTGGAACTCTTCGAGTCCAAAATAGTTAATGCCAAACTGTTAATGCTGATTCCCTCTGTGGAGTAGCATTGGGTTGGCTCTAATTCTTTAGGAACTCTTGATGGTGATTTTTTTTTAATGAACATATAATACTTTTGAAATTTTAAAACAAGTTTTCTATGAATCTCAAGAATACTTATTTCATTTTGCTTTTGAGACAATTCAAGAATGAATACAATTCTCTTGAATTACTAACACCTAGAACAACATCTGACACACAGGAAGTGCTTGGTATTATTTGCTGAGTAAAGGAATTTTTGTATTTCTTTATCATAGATGCGCCAACTGCTTTGATTGTCCTGGCTGTATGCATACCCTCTCCACTCGGGCTACCAGCATCTCCACTCAGCTTCCAGATGACCCAGCCAAGACCACCATGAAGAAAGCCTATTACCTGGCTTGTGGATTTTGTCGCTGGACATCTAGAGATGTGGGCATGGCAGACAAATCTGTGGGTGAGTGAGGTAGACTTCACCATGAGATTTTGTGAAATTAACAGTGCTATTATTGCCCATAGATTATTATTTCTGTTACCTGTTGAGCAGTAGGAGCTAAATGCATAGTATTTTGTCATTCAACCTTCCACATTATCAGATTCTCCCATTATGGACAGTGGTGTTTCATCTGAAACCAGGTTAACTTTAGTTTTTTTAGAGTTGGTAAAATAGTCTTTATAAATCATTTACTTAGAATCTAAATATTGATGCTCTTCATAAAAAATAAATGCCCCTGATGACAAAACACACTATTCACACATTCAAAAACTAAAAGACAAAAGTGACAAACTAAGAACAATATTTGGATCATATATAACAGATAAAGTTAATGAGGAACCTTTATAAATTAATAAGAAAGAGACCCAATAGAAAATAGGCAGAAGATAGGACAGCAGCTTTCAGAGTAAAAATAAAATGGTCAGTAGTTAAAATGTGTACTCTGAAGGGACCACGGTAGAGTTAAAACTTTCCGTCTTCATCCCAGACTCTTTATTATCCTTGCAGATTCCATGGAAAGACCCTAACCTTTTATGAAGTTACAACCCAAGTCCTACTTCTTCTTCTTTTCTTCCTCTCAAATTTTATAGTCCTATCTTCTATTTCTACACTTTTGGTATCATGAACTGCCTTGTACTATTAATATTGTTTAAATGTGAACTTTTCAGCTGTTTTCAACTTTAATATGAGTTCTTTGGAAAGAAAGACCTTGTTTTGAATGTCTGAATTCTTCATTTAGTATTCATTGTCCAGTTGATTGGAGTTTTTGTTTTCATGCACAACTTGGTGAGGTAATATTTTTAAAAAGTAGTATGTTCAGCTTTGCTGGTAATCAGGGAATTTGCAAATTAAAATTTTATCCATTGATTTTTTTATATCTGGTAATATCAGATGTTGGCAAGAACATGGAAAATAATTCTTTACCACCTCAAAGAGCAGTTTAACAACATCTGTTAAAATTTTAAATTGCTTTTTTTCTTCTGCCCAGCAATTTCATGTCCCAAATATCTGTCTTGGAGCATTCAAATACATCCTCAAAGATATATGTGTGTATGTGTATACATACATACATACATACACACACACACGTGTGTGTGTGTGTAATGCTTATCAGTGAAACAAATATTCTGTGTGATTTACTACTTATTTTTATGTAAATAGCATTGCTAATTCCCCATTGTCTTTTGTTTTCCAAAATTTCATTCATAAAATTTTCTGAAAACTTTTTAGACTTGTTAAAAATTCCTATTTTTGGATTTTCATGTAAAATTTCAGCTTCTTACTAATATATGAGGAAGCCCATAACAAACTCATGTCATTTGACATACTAAAGTGAAGATCGACTTTAGCTAAAAACTTTCATAGATTCTTATACAATTTGGAATAAATATGGGTGAAGTTTCTTTAGATTCAACCCTGTTCTTAAAATTTTAATCTTTGATTTTATTCACTTTGCCCCTTGGTTTAAAATGCTTGAGCTCTTAGTTATTTTTCTGACTTTGTACATTAAGTTGATAAAATATTCATCAAAAACAAAAAAAGTTAACAAATATATCTTAGTTTATTAAAAACATTCTTTGATGGGTAGAGAGTTTTTGAAATGTGATTTATATTAGAATAATCTTACAGCATCTTTTTAGATTATGAGTAAATATTTGTGTGTGTATGTTTTAATGTCAATGTAGCAAGCAAGTTGTTTGAATTTATTTACGAATTTAAGTTAAATGTAAAAAGAAAAATCCTCTCAAATTGGCATAATATATGCCTCAGTGAGTTAAAGTGTATTTTTCTATGTTTGTATTTTGTCTCTTTTTATCAAATTAAACAAAGCCCAGAAATCTAAATAGATTTTTCAGTTTGTTCTTCTGTAAATGAATGTTTATGTTTTTGAGGTTATGAGTCATTAGGATTCAAGAAATTATATTTCAGAAATTTAAAAACCCGTGCTTGCTTCTAGAAATCTATTTCCTCTAGGGTATCTTGATAGTGATAATTGAATACAAGGAGTTCTTAAAAGAGTACAGATAATTTCTTTTTTATGATGTCATTGGCATCTGAGAAGCTCTGAAACCACTTTAGTTGTAACTATCTATCTGTTTATTTATAAATAAGCCACTGTATCAGTAAAGTGCATAGAAAAACTTATAATGAGATTGTTGGGTCTCCCAAATTGCTGTTGAGAATAAATTAGCACTTCTAAAGAAGCAATTAGAACATTCACATTTTTTAAAATATTGCAACTAAAACATTTATTTGACATAATTATTTTTCATGATTGCCTTAAGTAGGCAACTTATAAAATATGAATCTTGTAAAAAGAATGTTATTGCTGCCATTTCTTGCAAGGGAGTATAGTGTCGTTTTGAACAGGGTTCTTTTTGTTTTGGGAAAAAAAGTTGTTTTAAATTCTACAAATACACAGCTTAAAAACATTAAACATAAACAGTTTAAACCCCTGTGGAACCTTGACAATACTTTTAAATGTGAAGCATATGGAAACATACTGTATGTATCCTGCTACTACTTTTCTCTATCTATATTATGTCTGTGATAGTAGTAGATTTCATTTCATCTGTGACATACCACAGTTTACTTACCCAGTCTCCTCTCGATGGGCATTTAGGTGGCTGTCACCTTTTTTCCTTTTGACAACAACTGGTGTTAGAAACATTCTTATATGTGTTTCATAAGTTACAAGAGTAAGGGTTTCTTTGCATAAGTAAAACTGCAATTGCTAGGTTTAAGTTGTGTACATCTTTAGCTCTCCAAAATGGTTTACCAGTTTTTGCTCCTGCCAGCCATTGTTCCAGGCATTGTTTTTCCAAACTGTTGGTTGTAAAATGGTATCTCATTCTAGTTTAGCTTTCTCTCTCTCTCTCTCTCTCTCTCTCTTTTTTTTTTTTGGTTAGCTTTATTGAGATATAGTTTACATATGACGAAACTCACCAATTTTAAGTGTAGAATTCTATGGGTTTTGACAAATGTGTGTAATCAAGTAGCCATCACCACAATCATGTTACAGAACAGTTCTCATCACCTGAAAAAGTTTCCTCGTGCCCCTTTGCACTCAGTTTCTTCCCCCTATTTCCTTCCTGGCTGCTGGCACACTAATATGCTTTCTATCACTGTAACTTTGCCTTTTCTAGATGTTTATAAAATTGGGGTCTTGCAGTACATAGTCTTTTGTGTTTATCTTCTTTAGCTTAGCATAATACTTTTGAGATTTGCCCATGTTTTTGCTTTTTATTGTTGAGTAGTATAGCTGTTTTATGGATATACTACAACTGTTTATTCATCCTCTAATTGATGGAGATTGAATTTTTCTCCAGTTTTTGTCTCATGAATATAGCTGCTGTAAACATTTGCCTGCAAGTATTAGTGTGGAAATATATTCTCATTTTTCTTGAGTAAATACCTAGGAGTGGAATTGCTGGGTCATAGGGTAAGTGTATGTTTCAGGACTGGAAACTGCCAAATTATTTTCTGAAGTAGTGGTACCATTTTGGATCCCCACAGCCACATAGGAGAGTTCCAGTTCCTCAATAATCCTTAGTATTGCCAGTATTTTTCATTTTGCATTTTCTTAATGTGCTTAATTGGCCATTGATACAGTTTCTTTAGTGAAGTGTTTATATAAATCTTTTGCCCATTTTTTAACTGAACTTTTGTCTTTTTATTGAGTTGTAACAGTTCTGTATTCTGGATACAAGTCCTTTGTTCAACATTTGTTTTATAAATATTTTCTCCCAGTCCACCCTTTTAATTTCTCAGCAGTGTTTTTTGAAGAACACAAGTTCCTAATTTTGAGGTCCAATTTATCAGTTTTTTTATTTTATAGTTCATGCCTTTTGTGTCCTAGTGAAGAACTTAGCCTAACACAAGGGCACTAAGATTTTCACTGATATTTTCTTCTAGAAAGATTATAGTTTTAGCTCTTACATTTAAGTTTATTGTTCATTTCAGGGAAAGGGTTGTTTACATTGTGAGGTAAGGGTCAAGGTGCATTTTTTTTGTATGTGGGTATCTAGTTGTAGCACCACTTGTTGAAAATATTCATTATGGTTTTACTTTCAGCTTTCTGGAATAATCTTTGTCTTTATGATTTGTGCTGTTTGTTTTTTAGGTAAGAAAATTTCCTCTACCTAGGGTCATAAAAGTAGAACTTGCATAGTATTGCAGATAAGAGCAGGGTCTCTGGAGTCAGAGTTTGAATCCTGACTTACCATTTACTATCTGTGTGACCTCGGGCAGTTATTTAACTCTCTGAGCCTCAGTTTCCTCAATTTCTCATTTGTAAAATGAGACTAATAATAAGAGTTCCCACCTCAAAGAGTTATAAGAATAAAATGAAATGTAAAACATTTCAAGTGCCTGGCAGAGAAGCTATACATGTGTTTGTTGTGATAGTGGTGGTGATGGTGATTTCACCATCATTATATTTAAAGAAAATAATTTATTCTGAGCATTCTGATCTATATAATTTTTAGGACTCTTTCTTAGAAGTTCTATGAGTTTATGTTCTTAAGTTTTACTTTGTGGATTGCAGATGACCTATTTTTGTGAAAATAAAATTATCAAATTATGAAATTATTGTTTACTGTTTCTTTATTTTGCAGCCAGTGGTGGTTGGCAAGAACCTGAAAATCCTCACACTCAAAGGGTAAGTAAAGGTCTGAAATAAGAAAAGGCGGAGAGAAAGACTGTAGATCTTCCATTTTATCAGGGATATGGCCTATGCTGAGAAATCCATGATGTGTATTTTGGTGTCTATTACACGTAGGAAGTGCTTAATGGCAGTTTCTTCCATGAAGTTAATAGAGAAACCTAGGTGTAGTTTTTTTGGAATTATCATCAATATATAGATAACTTAACTCCTGGAAACACCACTAATTTAGAGGATGTCCTTGGACTTGACAGTGGTTGCTTATAGAATTGTGACTTGAACACCCTTTAACGGTTCATAATGACTTCATCTCTGTAGTATACATTAGAGCTGACTTTTTTTGTCCCTGAAACTAGAATATGAGGAAGATAATTAAGTACTATTATCTACTTTTTACATCAGCAAAAATTAGAAATGCTGAAAATATCCTGGATGATGGTGTAGGGAATTGGACCTTTTTACATATACTATTGTTGGTGTAAATTAGTACAGATTTCTTAAGCTTCAACAGTGTCTACTTCCTAGACTCTGACAGAAATACTCATGCATGAAAATATATGTATTAATTCATCGAATATTTATTGAGCACTTACATGTGCCATGGACTGTGCTGAACAATAGGGATACATGGTACCTGCCCTTATAGGGCTTAAGTCTAATGGGAAAGCAAAAATCAGATAACTCCCAGATAAAGGATAAACTAAGTAATATGAAGAAGGCATAAATTGTACCATGTCAGCATTTCTTAGGGGGGATTTCAACTAGTTAGGGCCATAGCTGAAGATGTGCTAAGATTTGAGGACAACAGGCATAGAAGGGAAAGAATTTAAGGCAGAGGAATGGCATAGGCAAGGAGCTTATAAGTGGAAGAGGCAAAACAAGTTGTAGACAAGATGAGTGTGATTAGAGTGAAGCATAACATCAGGTGAATGGAGAGAATTGTGGTCAGACCACGCCGGGTCATGTAAACCAAGTTAAGGAGTTTGAGAAGGCTTTAAAGGTTTTATGCAAAGAGCTGGCAAGATTATAGTGTGTTTCTAAAACATAATTGTTACTGAATTGCTAGGACTAGAGAAGGTACCAGGAGACCATTTAAGTCCTATTGTAGGAAATAAATAACTTATAAGATGTCCCTACTATGTAGCCTTTAAAAAGAATAAGGTAGATCTATTTGTACTGTCGTTCATGAAACTTTCAATGAAAAAGAAAGGTTTTTTTCTTTATATATAGAAACACATGTTTATTTTTATATATACAAAAGCTATATTTCTATACATGGGTTGTTTTAAATATGTATAAAATATAATATACTTGTGTCTGTAAGTGTGTAAGAAAGATATCTAAACTGTAATAGATAACTCTGGTGATGAGGAAGGTCGACTTAAGATAGAAGTTCCACTTTTTATTTTTTTATATTTGAGTTTTTCACAACATGTTTTTATGATTAAAATATATTTAAAAATTAAAATATGTGATGGAATGGGGGAGGAAATAGAGTACAAAATGTCACATTCTTAGAAATAGATGCCCCTCTGACCATGCAGGAAACAGGAGCAGTTATGAAGGGAAATAATGAAGTAAAAGAGCAATGAAAAGAGAGCATGACATTTTCAAGCCTTTTCATTGCCCATTTCTACCTGTGTTGAACTTACAGTTTCTATTTTAATTCCGAAATAGGTCATGTAATGAAGGAAAATTTTTTTCAAAGAAAAGGGCAAACTTGCTCATCTTAATAATTTGTCATATATATATATTATATGTTTAGTCAGTGTAGTTGACTAATTTTGTATATTTCATTTTAGCTTTTTCATGAAAAAATACTGTCTTTGATTTCTTACAGATGAACAAACTGATTGAATATTACCAGCAGCTTGCTCAGAAGGAGAAGGTTGAGCGAGATCGCAAGAAACTGGCACGGCGTAGAAACTATATGCCTTTGGCCTTTTCGGTGAGGACCTGGTACAAAAAGGAGTTTGTACTTCATTGATCAGAACCTGTGTGGCATAAGGACAATGACCATTTCAGAAAGTGGCCATTGTCCCTACATTCCTGAAGGATGAGTAGCAGAGAAAGGTTTCTCAGATTATAGGTGTTTTAGCCTAGTAGTGACTGTTTTGCCATATTATGAGTTCTATTTGAGTTATTAGAGTTTTAAAGAAATTTGTGTTTATCACTCCCTTTCTCTTCTGATTATGTTCCAAAGAGGCTGCTATTTGTAAACACCACAGAACTCGTGCAACTTTTAGACATTACAGAAAATCAGGTCAGGAATTGGTAGATTTTATTCATATTACCACCATGTAGCCTGCCCTCAACATCCTGGTATCTAGTTATCATAATTTAGGGGGCACCTTTCCATATTTCTTCAGTATGAAAACACGACTTTTACACAGTGCATTTGTTAAATAGTAATATATGCAAATTAATTTTTGATAACGAATTATTTACAGAAGTCATTCTCCACTAGTTTGTATGCTACCAGAAGCAAGAGATTAGGATTTAGAGCTTTTGTTATTATCCCCCAAGTTTTATTTGCTCTCACAGAACAATTTGTTTTCTGTGTGTTTGCTTGGCATGTAATAACATTTATTGAATGACAGTGATGTGTCAAACCCTGTGCTAAGCACTTTACACATGTTATTTAATCCTCACAATAACTCTATAGATGGTATATTTCCATTTTACAGCTGAGAAAATGAGACTATAAAGGTTAAATAACTTGTCATACTGCTTCTGCTTAATTAGTTAAGCCATCAAAACCCTAAGAATTGGTAAGGTCCATATAAAAATATCTAGTTCAGAATTTAATAAAACATTAAAACTTGGAAAGCATCTAAAAGCCAAAGACTTGGATGAAGTCTTAATGAGTTTTTCTGCATAATCCAATGATGCAAATAACATATGCAAATAGCACATGTACTAGTGTATTTAGGAGAGGAATGTGAATTAAATGCACTATTTTTCTAACTTTCCCATATAACCTGCCTGCTGAATATGAGTTTGCTTCTATCTTATGCTGCATTTTTTTTTGTCTCTGTTGCAACCTGCTGCTAATTTGGGGCCTACAGCAACACACTATTCATGTAGTGGTAAGTTCTCTTTTATGATTCTTGCTAACCCTGAAGAAGTTAGCAGGTGATCACTGGTGTCCCAAGAAGACATTCATCATGTGTCTTAGACATTCCACATAGTTTTGATCTAAGCCATGGCTTAGATACTTTTAGATTAATAGATAAAAACAAAAACAAAAAACATTTTTAATTTTACTATAGTAATATAGTTTCAGTCTCTGTTTGGTGCTCTTATTATTTTAAGAATAAGAAGATATGGGGCTACAAATTACTCTCTTTAAAAGAAGCTTCAAATTAGTTTTATTTGTTTTGTTTTATGTTTTGCTTATTTCCCTGAGCTTCTCATGCTGTCCCACCCAAAATTCTTTCTTTTGACAAATAGGATTTATAAAGGTGAAATTTCTCATAGAAATTTCTGAACTCTGTTTAGGACAAATATGGTCTTGGAACCAGGCTTCAGCGACCACGAGCTGGTGCAACCATCAGTACCCTTGCCGGACTTTCGTAAGTTTGGACATAAGTGTCTTTGAGAAAAAAAGGAGATATTGAAGAATGAAGGAATGTGATTTTTAAATAAATAAATAACAATTACCAATGATGAAGAAGATTCTCATTTAGAAGAGACCTAAACAGAAAGACTATAATAGAGGAATGTTTCAATTTTTGATGTCATAGACTTTACAGATAATCAGGTGGACCCTTAAGAAAGTACTGCTTTTTTTCTTTTAGTCTTAAAGAAGGAGAGGACCAGAAAGAGATAAAGATTGAGCCAGCTCAAGCTGTAGATGAAGTGGAACCTCTACCCGAAGACTACTATACAAGACCAGTAAATTTAACAGAGGGTAATTTTATACATGATTCTACTTTGTTTATATTTTACAACTAATTCTGCTTTTGTTACTTTTATGCCTTGGATGTGAGATTTTTAATGGCATAGTTTTTAGTAGTAAAATGAATCCTGTAGAAAATAAAATAGATGTAATAGACGTAATCGTTTGAAGAACTTTAAAACGTCCAGTTTCTACATGGTAGTTTTTTGAAGAGTACTATTCACAAAAACTTTTGTTTTATGTAATTTCATATAAGTCTGATTTTGAGCAAGTAGCCAAACTAAGCCTGATTTCTGCCTTTCATGTTAGTGACCACCCTTCAGCAGCGCCTCTTACAGCCTGACTTCCAGCCAATCTGTGCATCCCAGCTCTATCCTCGTCACAAACATCTTCTGATCAAACGGTCCCTGCGCTGCCGGGTAAGTATTGCATTCTGTAGAGTTGCCATTTGTACCAGGGAAAAACAAACATAAACATGATTGGTATCTGGGCAATATCAAAATATCTCTGGAATGTAGTAAATAAAGAGAATGCATAGGTGTCTAGGCACTATTTTAAAGGTAGACTCAATCCTCACAACTCTTGTGAGGTAGGTACTATTAATATCCCTATTTTACAAGTACAGAAACTGAGGTATCCTGGAGGTTGAGTTCACGGTACTAAGTCCTAAAAGATTAGCAAAAGAATATATAGTTTAATAGAGAAAAAAACAAAAAGAACTAATTTTTTAAAAATAAGCAATTTTAAAGAAAGCAAGAAAGGAGAAAAAGTAGCAGCATCCAGGCTCTGGGAATCTATAAAAGAAACAATAGAGTTTCTTCAATAAATAGGTTGTAAAAATAAAAGGGAAAAAATGAAAGGAAACCTTTTAGATTAAGTCTATTCAACAGAGCTTCCTATGGTGATGGAATTGTTCTGTGTCTGCAGTCCAACATGGTAGACATTAGTCACATGTAGCTATTGAACACTTGAAATGTGATAGTGCATCGGAGGTGCTGATTCATCATCTTAGTTCATTTTAATAACCACATGTGACTAGTGGCTACTGGTATCAAAGAGTTTAGTGCTAGATTAGAAGGGATTTAAGAAGCATGTTAAACATAATGTGTAGACTTTAATTCTTGGTGCAAACAGAACATGGAAGGAAAGGGGCCAGAGGAGGAAGAACAAAGGAAAGGAAGGGGAAGAATAAGGAAGGAAAGAAAAATGTATGAAAACTTTAGAGAAATTTAAACTTTTTTTATGCTGCTGAAAGAAATGTTCATTTTTTTTAGTATTGTAACTTTTTAAAATAGTTTTGTATTTTAGAAATACACAGCAAAATATTTTTGGATGAAATAACATGATGTATGATATCTGTTTCAAAATAATCAAACATGGGTAGTGGATGAGAATGTGGATGAAACAAGATTGGCCATTGTTGCTAACAAGTTGCTAATTGTTGAAGCCAGGTGATGGGTACCTAGGGATATATAATACTACCCTGTATTTTTGCGTATGTTAGAAATTTTCTATAATGGAAAACCTTTTTAAAAAGAAAGGAAAAGCCCACTTTAAATATAAAGGCACATACAGATTTGTAAAAAATGGATGGAGAAAAACATACCATGCTAACACTAATCAAAAGCAAGAGTAGCATTATTAATTTTAGACATACGATTTCAAAGTATGACAGTTATCATGGATAAAGAAGGGCATTACATGTGGAAAAGGAGTCAGCTCACCAAGAAGAGAGTAATTAACTTGTATGTGTCTTATAGTAGAGTGTCAAACTATGTGAGGCAAAAACTGACAGAACTGCAAGGAAAAATAGGTGAATCCACTATTATAGTTGGAGATTTCAACACATCTCTCTCAGAAATGAACAGATCCAGCAGGCAAAAAATCAGGACATAGTTGAACTCAGTTATATCCGTCAATAATTGAATGAAATTGTTATCTACAGACTATTTTATCCAAAAACACATTTTTCTCAAGGTCACATGAAACATTCACCAAGAAAGACTATGTTCTAGGCCATAAAAAACACCTTAAAAAATTTAAAAGAATAAAAATCATACAGTATCTGCTCTCAGATCAAAATGGAATTAAACTAGAAATCGATAACAGAAACATAACTGGAAAATCTCCAAATATGTGGATTTATCAACATACTTCTAAATAACACATGGATCAAAGAAGAAATCTCAAGAGAAATTTACAATATTTTGAACTAAATGAAAATGAAAACACAGTTTATCAGATTTGTGGAATACATTAGAAACAGTACTTAGAGGGAAATTTATAGCATTGAATGTATTAGAAAAGAAGATCTAAAATCAGTAATGTAAGTTTCCACCTTAGGAACATAGAAAAAGAAAAATTTAATCCAAAGAAAGCAGAAGAAAAATAATAATTAGAGCAGAAATCAATGATGAAAACAAATCAGTAGAGAAAAGCAGTGAAACCAAAAGCTAGTTTTTTTGAATAGATCAATAAAATCAATAAGCCGCTAGCCAAGCTAACTAAGAAAGAGAGAGAGGATACAAATTACTAATGTCAGAAATGGAAGAGGGAGTATCACTACAGTTCCCATGGAAATGAAAAGGATACTAAAAGAATACAATGAACAACTCTGTGTCCACAGATTTGATAACCTAGATGAAACAGACCAATTTTTTAAAAGATATAATCTGCCAAAACACATAGGAAATAGACATCCGAATAGGACTATATCTATTAAAGGAATGAAATTAATTACCTTCTAAAACAGCTCAGGCCAAAATGTGTTGACTGGTGAATTCTACCAAACATTTAAGGAAGAAATTATATCAAATTTTCTATAATCTCTCAGAAGATAGAAGCAGTTAACTGCCTAACTTGTTCTACAAGGTCAGCATTGCCCTAATACTAAAACCAGACAAAGACATTATAAGAAAATCTACCAAAAGTAAATAAGCTGTGTGTCCTATTGACTCATGAGCCTCACTTCTAGGAGTCTAAAGATATACCTCTACACAAACTAAAATGAGCAGAGTAGTACCACAATTGGTACTATAAATCTATGAAAAAGAATAAAATAGTGTGGAATGTCTTTTTAAATGCAAAAAGCAGGTTGCATGGCAGGTACATAACTTTCTTTGTAAGAAAGGAAGGAAAATAAATACATATATATAAAAAAAAGTAAGAAAAAATGCATATGTTAGATTAGACTTGCAATAGAATGAAGAAAGCTGAAACATACTCATGTATGTGAGGAAACTTGATTTTACTAAATATAGCATTACAGGTCATTGGGGAAAGAATAGCCATTAAATTTTTCTAGGTTGAATGATTATATGAAAAAAATAAAATTGAGACTCTGCCTCACTATACACAAAAGTCAATTTCAGGAACATTGGGAATTTGAAAGAGGGTAAATAAGAGACTATGACTTTTGAGAGTATTCTATAAGTAAGACAAATAAGCACAAACTATAATGGAAAAAGTTATATGTTTGACTAAAACTTGTACCCCTCTGAAGAAAGCCCATGAAGAAATGAAAAGATAAGATGTAGACTAAGAAAAATAATTTGTGAGGCATATAATTAACAAAAGATTAGTATCCAAAGAATGTAAAGAACTTCAGCAGAACAGTAAGGAAAAGGTACCCCAGTATAACAATAACCAGTAGATAATAACATACAAATATTGGCCAGAGGAAATGCCAGTACTCAATAAATAGGAGAGATACTCAAACTTATACAGTAATTACAGAAATGTACATTCAAAGTACAGATTGGCAAAAGTTAGCAGTTTTGCAATATCTATCAAAATAAATACACTCACCCATTGATCCACTTTTAGGAAATTATTCAACAGATAACATTTACACATGTGGGAAATGATTCATATATGAGAATACTCATTGTGGCATTATTTGTAGTAGCAAAATCATGGAAACATCAATCAATTTGTGTCTGGTTAAATAAGTTAACAGTAGGATATAGAGGCACCTCTGCGTGTGCTCTTAGGGAAATCCAGGATAGATTAAGCTTATAAAACAAAGGGCAGAAGACTATAAAATGCTCCTTTCTGTGTTATTGTAAAAAAAATGATGTATATGTATACCTTTATGTGCATAGGCTATCTGTGAGAAAACACAGGAGAAGCTGGTTGGCTGTGGGGAAAGGAACCAGGGGACAGGTTAAATGGTTATCTTACACTATACCTTTTTTGTATTATTAAAACAAATTTTTAACCAGATTCATGTAGTACTCATTTAATAAATAAATGTTACTGTATTTTAAATCATGAGGTCTGGAATCACACTACTTGGATTTAAATCCCAGCTCCAGTTCTCACTTGCTCCATGAAGTTGCACAGATTACTTACTCTTTCTGAGCCCCATTTTCATCTTCTGTGAAATGGGGAAAGTAATACTTATAGTACATACACTTACCTCATGAAGTCAACATGGTATTTAAATTCATTTAAACCAAGAATGTATACCTTTTATTCTATTTAGAGAGGAAATAAAAAGGACTGATATAAAATAGTTTAAAAGAAAACAAGAAAGAAAATCAACACAATCTATATTGATCAACACACATAGTAAGTACTTTGTATGCATTAATTTTATTATTTCAGTAGTTTTGAAACACTGCAAAGGTATAATAATATTTGACAGTATAGTTATTTATATCTAGAAGTCCAAACATCTTTTTTTGTATTTCCTGTTTCTTAGTAGTATATACCGTTTCAAAACATATGTGGTCTTACAACAAAGTAAAACAAAACTTCTGAATTTGGCAGCAGCCTTGAATTTGGCAGCTCTGCGGATTAGCAGAATATGTTCCTGTTTTTCTCTGATACATATATATATATATTTTTTTTTAGAAATGTGAACATAATTTAAGCAAGCCAGAGTTTAATCCAACATCTATCAAATTCAAAATCCAACTGGTTGCTGTGTAAGTATTTTAGGATTGCAGTTTCAGTTACTGGTTTTTTTGTTGTTGTTTTTTTAATGTGAAATGTGCTTTACTATTTCTATCAAAATGATCTTGCTGTTCTGTTTCTGTTTAGGTTTTGAATTAAGGCAGAATCTGGGGTGTGTGTTTGTATCAGGGACATAATGATAGGATGGTCCATGGCAGTGTGGTATGCTGACTGTTGAATGGAGAGTTACTAGTCAGTCATTCGTTACATATTCTAAAGTACCTAAGTTTCGGAGTCATCTTTTAAAAGATTAAAAAATAATAAAGTATAGCAGATTGAAGAGTATCCCTGTCACAGTGTTCATTTTATTTAACTATATTCTAATAATACTTCATTGAGTGAGATCAAAGTAATTAAGTTAGTATTAACTCACTGGGACTTGTCTCTAGAAGGTAAACTTGTATATAAAAATCACCTATCAAGAAAAATATTTTGAAAAATTAGGAAAATATGTCTTGATTTTAAGGTGAGATAATCCTCCTACATAAGGCAGGAAGCTCAGAAGCCACTAAGGAGAATAGCTTTGACCTTAGCAAAAAAAAAAAAGTTATAAAAAACAAAATTGACAACAAAGTCCTAAGACAGTAGTCACTCCGTGACAAAAGTTAAAACACTAGAATGCAGAATTCCCACAAATTGGAAAAGTAAAAATGGAGAGGAATGAGGTGGTGTAGCTCACAGAAGAGGAATTGCAAATGGTGAGTAAATGTATATGGAAAGATGCTGAGAGTTGATAGGAAAAGCTTAAATAAATAGCATTCGTTGCTCATTAAAATGTGGGTAAATGTTTGCATACATTAGTGATAGGCTTGTAAATTGCTCATCTTTGTGGAGTGGTCTGAAATATCAAGACAAAATTACATAGATCTTTTTACCTAGCATAACTATGTCAGGAATCTGTTCTGAAGAAACAAAAGCATCCATATCTAAAGATACATTTATAAGGAATTGTATTAGCATTTTCATGGCAAAAGCTGGAAACAGTTTCAACATCAAGCTGATTAACCACTAACAAAGAAATAACTGATAAAATTGAGATACACTAGTGCTGTAGAATATTATGCAGCAAATAAAAAGTTATTGGCAGTCAAAAGGTAAGTGCTGGTCTGGTGAGCTAGGAGGAAGGAACTAGAAGGACCAGGTCTGGAGTCTATATCTAAACGTATTTCCCTCAACCCTGAAATGAGAATAATAATACCAGCCCTGCCTTCCTCTTAGGATTGTTGAGAAGAAGCAAATGAGCTATATTATTTTGCAAATGCTTTATAACTTTAAATCACCATAAAATGTGTTCCATTTTCCTAACTATTCCTATTTAATACATAACTAATTAACAAAGAAGAGAACGACAAAAATGATACATGTGAAGTCTGGCATGAGCACCTTTCTTAATTAAGAATTACTTTAATTATAGAAATTCTGAATGGCAGGATGTACTTAGCATTAATTTCTTAAGCTTGCTTTGAGAAAACATGCTTTTTTCTGACACCATGGCAGAATCACCTGAGAATCTTAATATAGAAATCTGGCACATGTTAGCACTGTTAAATCCAAATTTTTGACAGTGGGGCCCTTGAATTTGTATGAGTTACTCAGATAATCCTGATGACTAGCATGAAAAATATGTAAAGTTAAAATACCTATAGCCTCGATTCTAAGGTGAACTTTTCCCTCCACTTCAAGTGTTTCTGAAGTAGATTTTGTCTTAAGTTAATATATGGACACTTACTAACATTTATGCATGCTGTGTTCTAAGCACTTTTTACCCATATTATTTAATGTATTCTTCACAGTAACCTCAAGATATAGATGATAATGTTATCCTCATTTTACAATTGGGAAAACCAAGGCCTAAAGAGGTAAACATTTTGTCCTAGTCTTTACAAAGAAATACCCTGGTATATAAATACTAAGCTGGGATTTGAACCTGGACAGTTTTGAGTCCAGAACAAGCACACATACATACAGTAGTCCATGGTCTTATTGAGAGAGGCTGCATAGCATAGTGATTAAGAGCAAGGACCCTGGAGCCAGACTGCCTAGGTTTAAATCCTGGCCACTTACCAGCAAGTTACTTTTGTTCCCAAGCCTAGTTTCTTCATCTTTTAAAGAAGGTAATAATAATACCTATCTTGTGCAGTTGCAGAGAAGATTGCATGAGTTCATATCTGTAAAGTTATTAAAACATTGTCTAGCATATATTAAGTACTATATAAAAGTATGTGGTAGTTTTTTACACCCCTACAATGCATTCTTTAATCAGTCGTGGATCTTAGAACCAGTTGCCTTTCAGATTGATGGAAATGAATTAAAAATTTCTCAAAAATATATCTAATACATAAGAAAGATATCTTCTATCATACACAAACATCTATAGGTTCTAATCGAGGAGTATACATAAGATTTCAGAGAACGTATTACCAGTTTGGTTTCATGTCTTAAGTTTGTATTGTGGTGATGATATAATTTGCTAAAATTCTTTCTCTCTGACATGTTCTAATTAACATAAAGAAATCTTTTTATAGTACACTAGCTTTTAAAAAATGATAATTTTAAAGAGACTCTAGTGACCATTAATCTATATTTTTTAATTTATGCACAGCAATTATATCCCAGAAGTGAGAATTATGTCAATTCCCAACCTTCGCTACATGAAGGTTAGTACTTTGCTTATTAACAGGAACAGAAATCTCACTGATGAAAATTGTGTGCGTGTTTATGTGGGTAGCTGTGTGTATTTGCCATGGGGCACAATGAGCAAGCGATAGAGAAGGAGGAAGTTTGGAATAATGAAGGGGTTGAGATTTTAAATTTTTTAAACTGGGATTCTTGACAACAGTGTCATTGAATATATGCAGAAGGAGCAGTGTGCACATTATGTAAAGATGGAATTGTGGATGGGAAAAGAAAGGAGATGTTGGACCCTGCAGGCATTTAGCTCTTCTCTACCATGTCATGTGTGTATGTGTAGCAGATACCAGGAATCAACTATATTTCTTCTTTACTGCAGCCCCTTTATTTGAGGTCCTTATCTATGGCCCTTCCTCCTACATATGCCCCTATGAATTATATAATATTCTGCAGCAGCAGCCTGTTTAGTTCTTTGTTTTTGTGCTGCCCATGAAGACATTTGTATAGCCCCTGTTCATTTTAAAGGTATTTTTTGCTCATCTTAGGAGAGTACCAAACAAGGGCAGATTATGATTCAAGAAATCTTAGAAGTCTTTTACAGCCTTAATGTGCCATTTTTTTTATGCTAATACATCTGACTAGCCCATAGCTTCCATATTTTATTTTACTTTTTTATATTTTATTAATGAGAGCTTTCTTCCTTTTAGTCTTTAAGTGGAGAACTGAGTGGAACAAGAGTTGTACACTTCAATCACCCAGATAATAAGCCTTCCTCAGGATTTCTGGATCTAGTAACTGGCCCTTCTATGTGATCTGTCCCATTTTCTTAGTGAAATGGCAACTCCAGAGAGTATATGCCCTAATCTATAAATAATAGAATAAGAATCAGTGAGCACTTCGAGAATGCTATGATGTATAGGTATAGGTCGATGTTATTGCTCAAGAGTAATTGGAGAAGGAAGTGGGGATGAAGATTTTGTAAAATATTTGTAATAGTAACTAAGAAAGTGGAACTAGGTGTGGCAGTCATGGAACATGTCTGAGAGATGCTCTTCTTACTCCACAGGAGAGCCAGGTCCTCCTGACTCTTACGAATCCAGTGGAGAACCTCACCCATGTGACCCTGTTGGAGTGCGATGAGGGAGACCCTGATAATATCAATAGCACTGCTAAGGTTGGAGCATTTCGTCTCATCCTGAATCACCTTGACTTTTCCTGGAGTGGCCTCATTTGACCTGGCTTACAAAAGACTCCCTGTTGTCTTTCATTTCCACATCCAAGCTGTTATCAAGTTCTTTTGATTCTACCTCCTACATTTTTTTCCTTTATCTGTAAACATACTGACACTGCCCTTTTTGAAGGATTCATCATTTCTTACTTAGACTGTGACAGTGACTTCCTAATTGACCTCACTATTTTCAGTTCACCCTTGCTTCCATTCCAGTTCATCTTCTGCCTTACAACCAGGGTGATCTTTCTAAAATCAAACTTTGCCGTTTCTCTGACTTTGCAATGAAATTCAAATTCATTAGCAAACCATAAGAGCTCCTGAATGTCTTCACCTCTATCTGTTCTTTCTGGATGATCTCCCCTCAGGTTCCCAAAGCTAGGATTCTCAGAATCATACATAATAATGGTTGTGATCCAAGCAGATCCACTGGTTGTAAATTTGCATGCTGGAGAATTAATATGCTATTCATTTTATTCAGAATGCCTGTTTCCTGTTCTCACTTTTCTAACATACATGCTCATACCTCTCTTTCAGTCTCATACATACTCATTCTTTGGGACTCATAGGAAATAACACCTTTTAAAAGCTAGTATGCCTCCTCTAGATGCCTTCTGCTTGCATAAAGGATACATAGCACTAACTAAATATTAAAATAGGTGATTTTGACTTTTGGTGTTAGTTGAATGAATGAAATGTGGCCTTTCTACATTTTGCTACTTGATGATTCATCTAGTACTTGAAATTTTACCTCAAGGAACGTTTCTCTTAGACCATCTATTACTGACTCATAACTCAGTGTGATGTTCATTAACAAAACTTGATAGAAAGGATGCCTGTTCTTTAATTAGCTGTTATTCAAATAATATTTACTAGTAGAGAATTTCTTTATTCCTTTTTTTCTTTCTTCCTTGTGCTTTGAATGATTTCACTTATAATATTACTTACAAAGAGATGATACATCTGTTCTTGTTCCTTTTCTTAACATTAAGAAGCTATTCCAGTGAGGATAAAGACAGAAATAAGTGCCTGATTATATACCCAGCTTGTGGATTTGCTATCTTTCTCTTTATATTCCCCAACCACATTTGTATTCATAAGTAGAAATGTGGTCGATACTATTATCTGTTAACCTCTGACATAGCAAAGTTGAGGCCTGGTTAAAATGTAAGTGAAGAATGTTTAACTGTTTTCCATGACCATAAACAAACCCAACATCCACATTTCAGAAAATATTCTATTGGAACCAATATTTCTCCTTTATGTTTTTCTTAAAAAATGTATATATATTTTACATACACCAGAAAATATAAAGAATAATTTAGCAAACACCCCTCCCCCATCCTCTTAAGAAATAAAACTTCAAAGACACAAAGCTCCTATGTCCTTCCCACTTGAATTCCCCAGTAAAGTAAGCTCTCCCTTGATTTTATCACTCCCTTAAATTTCTTTGTCCTTATATTTTTACTGGAAATGTCTATTTTTAAACTATGTTTTTAAACTAAATATAAGTGATACAAAGCTATATGTTTCTTGAATCATGCTGATTACTTCTGCACATCTAAATCAATATAATACTTTGCTGTATTCCGTTGGATGACTGTCCTATGATGTACTGATTCCTTCTAAGGCAGGCCTCTGTTGCTCTCCAGGTGGTGGTGCCTCCCAAAGAGCTCATTTTAGCCGGCAAAGACGCAGCAGCAGAATATGATG
Organism: Macroglossus sobrinus; assembly: GCA_004027375.1. NCBI lineage: Eukaryota > Metazoa > Chordata > Mammalia > Chiroptera > Pteropodidae > Macroglossus > Macroglossus sobrinus. The sequence continues at coordinate 220,706 of PVKZ01002111.1, forward strand.
AGTTGGCAGAACCCCAGGACTTTCAGGATGATCCTGAGTGAGTGACCTTTTTGTGATCCCCACACCACAATTGGCTAACTTCTTATCTGGATTTTTAAAAATAATTTTCCCTGTTTATAAAAATAATTACTATAGAAATTTGGGAAATATATATAAAACATGAGGAAGAAAATAAAATCCCACCACCAAAGATTAGCATCATTAGCATTTTTGTGTTTATCCTTCCATTATAGTTCTTTCATCATTGGTATCATTCTGTAAGCACATTTTTTTTTTAACTTTTGTTTTTTACTTAAATATATTTTTCAAGTGCATGATTTTTAATGGTTGCAAACAAGATACAATATTTAATCCCTATAGATTTATCATTAGAATTGTCTGTCCCCTCCCTTGCTCTCTTAGAGTAATTAATAGATTTACTCTCTCATACCTAAAAACTGAAAAGTAAACAATCAAGCCTTTTCCTGAACGGGGAGTGCATCAGTCAGGATCCAATCTAAAGACAGAAATAACGTAAGTTATTTGAACAGAGAGAATTTTATATAAAGAATTGTTAACTGGGTAACTTTGAAGGTTTAACAAATTCGGAAGTATCCCAGAGATGGCAGGTTTATGAAGCAGCTACCATGCCTAGGGCTGAGGGGACAAAAGGCGATAGAAGTGTTAAAATTTAGAAGCTTGAAGGAGAAGCCTCAGGAGCTAAAACTCAGATCTCAGAAGGTGAGAGAGGGGACAGTGCTTGACTGGTGCTGACATCAGTGTATACCAGTTATGGTAAATAATAGAATAAACTATTAGGTAACCATTAAGTAGAATGAAGAAGATATAAATGTACTAATATGGAAAGGCGTCTGTGTAAACAGAATTTAAAAAAGCAAGTTGTAGAATAATGTGTCTCTTTTCTGTTGGTTAAAACAGAAAAGTATAAACTCACAGAAAAATATCTGGTAGATTAAGAACCAAAGTGTTTACAGTTTTTCTCTTGTGCTGAAGAGGAAAATAAGGGCAAAGACTTTTACTTTTACCCCTTTGAATTTGACTATATTTTACTTTTTTAAACTAAAAAAATGAGATGAACATTTTGCTGAAGAAACTCTTCATTACAGATAAATGGGATAGCTATATCTTGTAATCAGAGATTTCCTGTTGGGCCTTAAAATGACTTTTAAGTCTTAGTGACTTGGCTGACTCGTGACCTTCCTAATACTGTGCTTATTTCCTTTCGTAGCGTTATAGCCTTCAGAAAGGCCAACAAAGTGGGTATTTTCATCAAAGTGACGCCACAACGTGAGGAGGGTGAAGTGACCGTGTGCTTTAAGATGAAGCATGATTTTAAAAACCTGGCAGCCCCCATCCGCCCCATTGAAGAAGGTGACCAGGGCTCAGAAGTCATCTGGCTCACCCAGCATGTGGAACTGAGCTTGGGCCCGCTTCTTCCTTAAAAGGTTTATCTGTTGGGCATATCCCAAAGGACAGTATCACCACAAGCTTGTGTTAAAATGTGGAAGCTGCTGCTTCCATAGGCCTTGTTTATAATGATGTAGCCGTGCACTACTGAATTCTATTTCTCGGAGGGTGGGGGCATAAGCAAGGCATTAGGAATGCTGGATAACTGCTGTTCCTTTTGCGCTCACTTCTGTTAACACCAATATATCTGTGTCTCCCTCACTGAACTCTGCACGTTGAACATCAACAGCATAGTTTCATCCCGAGAAAGGGGATGGCTATTCCTTGGAGTGGCATTAGATTTACCACCTGTGAAACTCTGACATACTGTCTCCTGATCTGATCTCACAAAGGATCACAATCTCCCAAATGAAACTTAAAATGATAACCAAAAGGTAGACTTGCTAGCCATGGTCCAGTATTGGTCTCATTGTACCAACTGCTTTCTGCATTCCATTAGCTGTAAACTAGCAGTCTGTAAACATATTCCTTCACTTGCCATCATGGCTCCCATCTTGCCATAGATTTCCATTTGACAGAAAAATAGAGTTGTTACATTGTCTTTGGTTTTGTGATAAGTGGAAGAACCTCTGAAATTCTTTAGGCGCTTTCATTTGCCCCCTTCTAAGTGAATACAGTATACTTATTTATTGACTGCGCTTAAAATTTTTCCCAGTAGACTATGGAACTTTTAAGAATTAGAGAGGCAAGCACTTACATGTCATTGCAAGGGGGTGGCAAATTCCATTTATTTTAAATGTTGCCATAATATCCAGGGATTAATGTTGCCACAGGGAGGCAATCTCTAAATGCCTTACTCCCTACCCCTTCTCTGCTCTGCCTCTTTAACTTAGTAGATTGTTGTGTGTATTTGGGACCTGGAAAGAGCCCAAAGAAAACTTGGTGGACAAGTTCACTTCTGGAATGCAGAAAACATTTAAAGGTTAGATATTTAGCATGATCTGAAGTAATGTTCTTTCCGTTGATTTTAAGAGGAAATTAAGTTATAATATCTTGAATCCAAAACTGGATATTAAGAAAAAAAAAACTTTCTTGAGTTTGACTTTTATAATATGGTATGTCAGATTAGACCATTTTGATTGTAAACCATAAAATAGCTCAGCAAGTAACCCAGAGCACTTGCCTCATAGCCACGTGCTGTTTTCGGTCAGAATCCTGGAGTTGGACCGTTAACCTTAATTTCTGTGATGTTTTCCAAAATGAGACTTGACAAAGTAGACAACCAGCTGCACTACGTTTTCTATTAAAGCATTGTAAGCAGTGGCCAACGGACTTCTGGTGAAAAGAAATTTCCTGTTTATCCTGGTTTTGTTTTTAAGTTCAAGCCTTTACTTTAAAAAAAAAAAAAAAAAAGACATATAGTAATGTAGAATACAGACAGGACATAGTATCTTGTCAGCTCCCCTTGGAAGATAAGAATATGTAGGAAGCCTTTGAAAGACACTAAATTGTATTCTTAAGGTCAAGCAAATTTTATGAAACAATGTTCCACAGAGTAATATATGCTGCAGTGTAAGAAAAAATACTCATATCTCTAATATTATGACAGTAATAAGTAAAGTTTTGCCTCTTAGGAGTGGGGGCTGGGGTTGTGTAATGACAAATATGCAGACCATAGAAATAGTTTAATTTGTTGTGACCCCAGAGTATTAAATTAATTTTTATTTCACTACTTGCTAGAGCCTACTGTGAAGGCACTCCTCCATATTTGCCAGTGGAGGAAATGGCCATCAAAGTAGAAAATAGCTTCCTATGTTTGCACATTTGCATAGACTACACACAACTGTGTGTCATGAGTTTATGGCATGTAGCTGGCATTTTTCCCCAAAGGTGGTAATGTTGAAGTAATGGGTCTCATCAACCCCCCTGTTTCACAGAAACACAAAAACACTTGATCATAGAATTTTTTCATCAGAAACCAAATGAACTTGCAGAATAACAGAGCCATTGGTTTAATGTTTCCTCAAGATAGTTTTCAGTGCAAGCCAGTATTCTGTGTTAGATGTGGTTCAACACTTATAGCTAGTGAATTCGGAATTTTGTTGCTTTTTTATATTAGATCAGGTGCAAGATTTTTAATTCATAGTGTGCACCACTGCAGGCAAATTAGATGTCATTAGCACTAGAAACGATAATTTTGGAAACTTAAAGCTGTAAGTTTGGATTCATGATTTGATTAACCCACCAAAGTTTTTCTTTGTTCAGAGTGCTTATAGATGTAATGAGCTAAGTGTCATACATATTTGTGAAGAAACATCCTTTTTGGTCCCTTTTGGGAATGAGAGGCACTCCTTGATCTTTATGAATGACAGGTTCCTGTTTTGCCTTATTGCCTAATGTAGTGAAATAAAGCAGACAAAGCTTGAGTGTGTCTTTTGTTTGGTTTCATGAAGACTGCTTGTAATAGCATGGCTCAGAGTCAGATGATAGGGGTGGAGCCAAAAATATGAGAATCAATGGGGCATGCTCCCTTCCATTTCTTTAAAGGAACTAAGCTAAAACCTCATACCTTTTTAGTTCATTGTAACATTACATAGATAGATGTTACTTGAATTCCTTATAAACATATTCTCAGAACCATTATATAAATGTTGTTAGGTCTCCACCAGCCTTTATCCTGGGTCGCTGCTGCCAAAGATATCCTTTCAAATATATAAAATGGCCCAACCCCAACAAGTAGCCACTCATCCACTTTTATCTGTACTCGTATGTATAACTCTTCCTTCCCTCCTTTTACTGTAAATGAATTGTTCCTCCTCCTCCTGTCTCAAGCCAGCCCCACCACTGAATGCACTCAGTCTCATCCTCTTACCTTTTCAAGGATATCACTTGAGCAATTCTCCCCAACCCTCTCCTGCATCATTTCCAGCAGCATGCTGTGATTTCATCTAAAAATAAATTGACCTCACCCCTCTTCAGTTGCCACCTATTTCTCTACTCCCTTGACAGCAGTTCCTCTCCTCTCTTTCTCACCTGAACCCGTCCCGTGTAGGCTGCCACCCCGCCACATCATCACAATTGCTTTCGTCAAGGTCCCCAATGATCCACACTTAAAAATACATGGTCAGTTCTCAGTCCTTATCTACTCTGAATCTGACAGTTGATGTCTCCCTTTCTTGAAACACTTTCCTCACTTAGTTTCCAAAACACAGAACTCTTGATTTTCCTTTTACCTCACAACTTCTGTACTTTTTGCTAATTCTTTCCTATCTTCCCAGCCTTGGAGTGTAGCAGGTCTCGTTTCTTAGGCTCCTTTTTTCTCTGCTCACCCTTAATGATATCACTCAAGTTTCAGGCCACCTTTTAAATTTACATACCAATTATAGAATAGTCTGAAATTTGAAAACCACAGTTTGGATTTTCTCTCACCACATCTGCCTCTCCTGCATTGGTCTCTAACTAAGTGGCAGCTGTATCCTTTCAGTTATTCACAATAAAAACCTTGGCATCGCCCTTGCTCCCCTTACATGGCACATCCAGTAAGTCAGTAAAATCCTGTCAGCTTATCTTATCTTCAAACTGTGACCACTTTACACGCTCTCAAACACTGCTATCCTGAGCCAAATCACCATCATCTGTATAGACTAAAAGGTGGTCTTGAACCCACCTTTTAGTCAATTTCAACATAGCAGCCAGAGGGATTAAGTCATTTCTCCGCTTAAAATTTGGGCTTCTCGGCTTGTTCAAGAGCAAAACAAAGTTCTTACAATAGCTTATGAGGTCCTATGTGACCTGAAACCCACTCCCTAATTCATCAGTTTTTCTATGCTCACCTACCCCAGCTACATGAGCCTGTGCTGTTTCTGAGTTTCCCCAGCCATGTGCCCTCTCAGGGCCTTTGTACTGGCTGTTCCCTCTGTCTCAGAAGCCCTCCCAGGTGTCTCTCACCCTCACCCAGTCAGGCCTTTGCTCAAATATTTCCTTCCATATGAGGCTTTCCCTGACCACCTTATTTAATTATGTAAACTACGCTCCTCTAAATATATTCCCTGTCCCACTTTGTGGCTTTTTTTTTTCCCCACGGTACTAAATACCATCTGCATACTGTATACTTTATTTTCTGACTTTTCATATTAGAACATAAATTCCAGTGCCAGGAATTTTCTCTTTTTAAAAAATAGCTGTTTCTGCAGAGGCTGGAACAATGGCTGTCATATAGAAGGCACACAATATTTGTTGACTAATTCTATCATCCTTCTCCTTATATAGCTGTTGATCTTTTGTCTTTATTTTTAATATATGTATGCCTCTGTCATAAGCCAAGTATCTTACTTGAGCTCTTTTGTTCTGGTCTTTATGTACAGCATCCTTACCTTTTTTTGCACTCTCTTCAGAATTCTTTTCCTGCTCCCATCTTTCTCAATCTCCCATCATACTACTTTCCAGAGCATTTGCTTCTTCCTTGGTTGGGGTTTTCTATGTATGTAGCTCTTTTACTGGACTGCAAACTCCTTCAGAGCCAAATCCAGGCCCCTTTGTCATCTGTTTCTCCTGTATTTCATTCAAAGGGCAATCTGGAGCAAACTCAAAAGCTCAGAGCTAAGTCATTTACCCAATTGGGTTTCAGTTCCCTGCCGTCAATCTTTGTCAGAAAATATTAAGTAGAAAATTCCAGATATCATTCCCAAGTGTTAAATTGCATGCCCTTCTGAGTGACATAAAATCTTGTGCTGTCCCACTAATCAAGACTGGATAATCCCTTTGTCCAGCTATGCGAGCTGTTTACACAAACCGCCTGTTAGTCACTTAGTTATTGAATCGACTATTGTGGTAGGTATTGCAGTATTAGTATTCAAGTAGCCCTTGTTTTACTTAATAATGGCCCTGAAGCACAAGAGTAATGATGCTGGCGATTCAAAAATGCCAAGGAGAAGTGCTTCTTTGAAGAGAAAAGGTGTGTATGTATGTACAGGATAAAACATTTACAGGGTTCAGTACTATTCCTTGTTTCAGGCATCTACTGAGGGTCTTGGAATGTATTCCCCATAGATACGTGAGGGAGCTATTGTACTTAACTTTATCCTCATTTTCTTATGGTCAGGGACATCTATAGTGAAAAATAGGTGAGACACCTACACAAGATAATGATTTTAAGTGTTAAATGAAAGTAACATTAAATAGTATGGAATCAGCTAGTGAGAAAGTTGTATCCTTGTGTTTTCTTCCCCATACTTTTGATTAAATCAATGAAAAAGTATCAACACTCTTACGTTTGTAACATCTAACACATTTAAAAACAAAAACAAAAAAGTGTAGTCTTCTGGCTCAGAGACTTTGGCAGACAACAGTAGCTACTTACTAAAAAATACATCTAAACTTGATACTAATTTTTCATTTATAGAAGTGATCAAATTTTCCTTTGTAAACACATAAGTAAAATGGTGTGACTCAGGAGTTCCACTTCTGCCTGTGATGTAGAGATCTGGAAAGAATGTCACTTCTAGTCCACAAGAAAAGATGGATAGATGACAAAATCATAAATTTTACTGGACCTGTCAGAGAGCTAATGTGGCAGAGCACTCAAATAGCCTGAATTTCAAAGAGGAACAGATCCCTCCAAGGAGACAACAGACATGTAGACTGGCTTGCCAATAGCAGAGCATGGGAAGAAGTGTTGACCACTATATGAGCAGATAAGAGGAAATCAACTAAAATATTAAAGAATCACTAATGGCCAAATTTGGTCGAACACAGCAGTGTTAAAACCCTGGGAGCCTAAGACACTAAGAAAGCTTGCATGCATTCACAGGCTTTTTCCAAGACCTCCACCAGGTGTACATAAGAAAGACCCATGGGGATAGGAAGAGGAGTGGTGCTAGAGCTCTACAGAGCTTCCTTTGGTTTGGAATCATGCAGAGGGGGTTCTGCTACCAGTGTAGGAAAGACATTAAACCTTGCCTCCCCCTTCCCAGGCACTTCCCTCAAAAGAAACAAAAAGACCTGAGCCGCTGGAGGAGGAACAGAAAATCCTAAGTATGGACATGACCCAGATGTTGCAACTATCAAACAGGGACTTAAGCTATGATTAACCTTTTCAAGAATCTAGTTGAAAATATAATTATAGAATATAAAAAACATATAGAAAATGTATGAACAGATTTCAGCAAATTACAAGAGGCAAATTGAAAAAAAAAAGAATCAGAGATGAAGAATATCTTCTATGGGATCATCAGTGGACTTGTCATAGCTGAGGAAATAATCAGGAAACTCAAGAGACAGGTCAATAAAAATTATCCAAACTGAACCCTCCCCCACCCCGCAAAAAAGTGAAACAAGAGTATTCAAGATCTATTGGACAATATAGAATGGTCTAATGTGTGTAATTGGAGTCCCAGATGGAGAAGAAACTGAGCAGAAGAATATTTAAAGAGATGATGTCTAAAAATTTTCAAAATATAATGAATTATAACAAACCATAGATCCAAGAGGCTCTGGATAAACCCAAGGGATAAACCTAGGGACTTTCTCATACAGGAAAATATATACTTGCCATATGATCAAATAATTTCACTCCTAGGTATTCACAAATGAAAACCTACATCCATGCAAAAACCTTTAAGTGAATGTTTATAATGGCTTTTTTTTCAATGTTCACTGAAATCTGGAAGAACTCAAATGTCCATCAACTGGCAAATAGATTTTTTTTTTAACCTCCCTGGTTCATCCATACATTGAATTCTCAGCACTAAAAAGAAACAAATTTCTGATACATATAACAATATGGATGAATCTCAGATATATGTTAGGAAGTCGTTAGATTCAAAAGGCTATATAGGATTCCATTTATGGCATTCTGGAAAAGGCAAAACTTTAGGTACGTTCTGGACCGTGTTTAGGGAGAAGTGCATTGACTGGGGCACAAGGAAACTTTATGAAATGATGGAACTATTCTACATTTGTGGTGAATGTAAAATTTCCTAACTATAACTATAAAAGGTAAACTTTTACTGTACATAAATTATACTTTAAATAAACCTGAGTTTTAAAAAATTAGGTGACTTAAACGTTTTAGGGAGTTCGATGTTAGGATCTGTCAAAAATTATGAAAGTGGTACCAGAATGCTTGAAATTTGTAAAATGTTGGCAGTGATTATTAGTTCCTCCAAAAACAGTGTAACAGTGAATGTGTTGATCCATAAGACCCTTTTCATTTCAGAAGGTGGAAAAACTGCCTTTGGATTTGTGGCTTCACCATTGATTAGCTACACGATCAAGAGCAAATTAATATCTCTGAACTTGTTTCCTTTTCTATAAAAGAGCCAATCGTACTTGCTAGAGTAGTGGTTGCCAGATGAAATACATTACATCCAGCTAAATTCGACTTTTAGATAAACAAGTCGTTTTTCAGTATAAACGTTTGCGACATATACTAAAATGAGGTTCGCTGTTTATCTGAAATATAACTTTAACTAGACGTTCTGTTTTTGCTTGCTAATCGGGCAACCCTACGTAAGTTATTTTGAGAAATAGGACACTGACAACGCAAGACGTTCGCCCACCGTCTGGCCTAATAAACGCCCAGTGGGACCTAATGCTGTTTTAATCCCAGCCCCTCATTCATTGTTTGTTCCTTTATTCTTTCACTCAATTTTAAAATAAATTAGCAGTAGTTGGAGTTCTTCATCCCAAGTAGAGACCAACAAGATAGCACCAGGTTGTAACACGTAACAAGATTCCAACTGTTAAGCGAAGAAATTCCGAGCGGCTGACGTCACGACGCACAGGTCCCGCCCCAAAGGCGCACAAGACGCCTAAATAAGACGTGAACAGGCCAGGAAACAGCCCCAGGGCCTGACGGGATTGTGGCGGTCCTCTCTCCCAACTCGGAAGCTACTGCTGCCTCCAGACGCTCTCAACATGGCGACTTCACTGGGTTCCAACACCTACAACAGGCAGAACTGGGAGGATGCGGTGAGTGTGCCTGCGGGAAGAGGACGGGAAGAGGCGGCGAAGCCGGGCCTACTGCAGGCGGGCACAGCCGTGGCTGCGGGGCGGCTGAGGGAATTCCAGGAAGGAGCCAGCGCCGCGGCCTAGCTCCGCTAGAGCCAGAGGCTGTAGGCGGCCCTCCTGCGGGCTTGGAGGGAAGGGGCTTAGCTAGGGTCCGGGACCAGCCCCCTTTCCTTCTCTGCCCCCTATACTTTTTCATGCTGGTCTTTTCTCCCGCCTCTTGCCAGAAGAGCGGGCAGCGCTCCCCCCTGCGACTCGGCCCATGCTGGACCTCGGGTTCCGGCCCTGCCCTGTTCCGCACCCTCGCTCTTCTCCCCCTCTCTTCGCCCGTACTCAGGAGTGTGGCTGAGATGTCAGGGTCTTCGGATCCTGGCCCTCAACCAGATTTCCCATTTTCACCAGGACTTTCCCATTCTGTGCCAGACCTGTCTAGGAGAAAACCCGTATATCCGAATGGTAAGTGATCTCGTGTGAAACGGGAGTTATTCATGTTCTGTCAACGTGGTGGTTGATACTTGCACACTGTCCATGAAGTGCTTCTCTTAGCCAAGTGGAAGTAATGATGCTCCTTTACTACCCCAAAGTCTAGGACAGTTTGCAAAGGACTGTCATTCTTATTCTTTCACTTTGGAACTCAGCGACGATCCTATGATGTAAGAGTCATAATAATAGCTAAGATTTGTGAAGCATTTAGCATTTTACCTAGGAGGTAGATATTAGCCAGAGGCTGAGAGAGTTTATGTTTTTTCATTTGGCAAGTGAGGACTGGAGCTGGGATTTAAATTCAGATATTTTCACATCAGTGACCTCAGGAAGTTAGGAAGGGAACCAGGAGTAGTAACTCAAATGCCTTTTGGCCACTGCACCTTGTCTCTTTAATGTAAGATATCCCTATAGAAAAGGATAAAAGTGCAGTTAACATTCAGCAATTATATTAGGATTGTATTATAATGATCAATCTCAGAGCTCTTGATATGTTGATACGTTCAAGATGCTTGAACTGCTTATGAGAAGGGAACATTTTCTATGTGCAGGTTATCAGCACCAGAATGAATCTATGGTAGTTACCTTCTGACTGAACTTTGTAAAATGGGCTGGCCATGGCTACATCCTTCCTGATTTGGGGACTGTGGAAACGATTAGAAATTTTAGTTCTTGGGAGAAAACTTGGGATATAGAAGTGAGCCTAAGAGTTACGGCTGTGGAAAGACACATACTTACCTGGTGTTAGATCCATAAGATCCTTAAGAGATTATACTCATAGTAGGTAGTTAGAATATATAAATCTCCCCTCCTCAAAAACAGAGTGTTCTTTCCAACCCTCTTTAGGATGCCATGGATTTCCAGACATATTTTTTGGGTTATATTTAGGAAAGGAGCAGACATCTGATCTAGTTCTTTTCTATTTTTTTGTATTTCAGACCAAAGAAAAGTACGGGAAGGAATGTAAAGTAAGTATGTCTGTTAAAGAATAATGATTTCATTTTCCTTTTCTCTACCAAATTAGCCTTCAGCTTGCTGAGCTTTGAGGTTCTCCAGTAAAAGTCAATGCTACACAGCTTTTATGTAGTTATATACTTATTAAATGTCAACTATTTATTGTGTGAGGTAAGAAAATGAGCCCTTAAAGTAGGGATTCTTAACCTGGCATCTGTGGATGGGTTTTAAACCCCCTGAGACAGTATACCAAGTATTGTATGACTGTGCACATGAGAATTTTAGCTGAGGAGGAAGATCATAGCTGTTATAAGATTCTCAAAGGAGTACATGATACACCTCACTCCCTACTCTCCTCAAAAAATATTAAGGATAAGATTATTAATGGTGATTACCTCTGGGTTGGAGAGGACTTTGAGTTTTGAGTATTTTATTTCTGTACAGTGCGAAATTTTTTACTACTGGGGCAGGGTGTTATAAATATGATTGAAATATCAGTTGGCATTTAGAGTAGATGATTGTTAAGGTCTCTTCTAAACCCTAGATTTGGAGATCCTTTATTTGAATTCCTCATTATTATTAAGTCTCCTGGATTGATTGTGTAGATCAGGACCATTCACACACTGTGGCTCTGATTCTGTGTTAAAGATCTGTGCCAGGCCATTCACAGTGTTTCGTTGGTGCCCCGGGGTCCGCATGCGTTTCAAGAAGACTGAAGTGTGCCAAACCTGCAGTAAATTGAAGAATGTCTGTCAGACTTGCCTCTTGGATCTAGAGTATGGTATGTTTGCCCTGTCTAGTAGATTTGAAACTATGTAGGTGCAGTTGCCTTAGACAACAAACCATTCTTTTTATCTTTCATGTCTCACCCTGCCTCTGACTCTTACCTCCTTTGGAATATCTGCTGTGGTTTGCCTTTCCTAGTAAGAGGATAAGCATACTAGGCCATTCTAGAGTCCTCCTGAACAATAGGAAATTACAAAAAGTTGAGATTTAATCAGGACTGGCCTAAACCTCCCTCATTTATGTCCCTGTACCCAAGGTGAAGTAAGGGCATTGTTCCTATGGCAGATAATTTCTTTGCCTTGGACTTCTTTCTAGGTCCACAGCTTTTTCTCACAATCCCTACCAAGAAGCTTCATAGGCTAATTGTGCTTTAGATTTTTGTCTTAACTGTGTTTTTAGGACTGATATAATGCCACTGTTCAGAGTAATTGCTTCTGGAGTGATTTTTTTTTTTTTTTTTACTGCAGGTGACTTTGTTTATGAAAAAAGTTCTTTTTTAATAAAAGTTTCAACCATACATTAAAATAAAAGAGAAAAGGAAAATATGAATTTGTGTGTAAGTTCAGGAAGGTACTCAGAGTCTTGGTCACATATTATTTATATGTTTGTTAAGGAGGAGTTCTGGTCCTGGAATACAGCTCTTATATGATTCTGGCTATTCCAGATAATATGTAGGACCAGCCTAAAAATTAGCTACTACTTACATAAAAGTTAGATACATTATTAATTTACAGGTCAAATGTGACTGTAACCAAAGTTTATTCCTCTAAAAGATTTTCTTAAACATCTGTTTCATCCAGTCATGACAGCTCAGGAATTTGGACAATTTTTTAGAATGCTCTGTAGCAGTATTTGCTAAAGATTTTGAATAAAATTCCAATAAAGCCTCTGGTACCTAATAAGAAAGTCGAGAAGAGAAGAATGGTATTGTATTTGTATGCATATTAAGTATGAATATTTTAAAATATACATGAGTTTTTTTTCCCTCCTTTTCTTTGTACCAACCAGGCCTGCCCATCCAGGTTCGTGATGCAGGGTTGTCTTTTAAGGATGACATGCCAAAGTCAGATGTCAACAAAGAGTACTACACACAGAATATGGAAAGGGAGGTATGCTGCCACTTTCTTGATGCAGTCTTATATTTGATAAAAGAATCCTAGTGGCTTGACACAGTTTATATAATTTATCTTTTGAATTTGTTATCCCTGTGTAGATTTCTAACTCTGATGGAACACGACCAGTTGGCATGCTGGGGAAAGCCACATCCACCAGTGATATGCTGCTCAAACTGGCCCGGACCACACCCTATTACAAAAGGAATCGACCCCACATTTGCTCCTTCTGGGTGAAAGGAGAATGTAAGAGAGGAGAGGAGTGTCCATACAGGCAAGAACTGAAGTGCATTTTCAGTATTTGCTTTCAGATGATTAGTCATCTAAGAAGTGAGAGATGCTGGCTTAAATTATTTTTGCTTTTAAAATTTAAAAGTTTATAAAACTGGTGTGGTATATCATGTCTTAAGACTGTTTAGAAGAGCTATTGTTTTTATATATAATGGAACTTTTACTTATAACTGAGCCTTGGGAAGTTAAATTTCTATGCCATATAATATAGATACTGACTCTAAAAGTTTCTGCCAAAATTTAAGTCTTCACTGTCCTGGTATAATGGGCTTGAATCTCAGTGTATAGCTAAACTAAGGCCAGGCATCTAAAGGGAGTGTGAGTATGTGTCAGTCAAGACTGCCAAACCTAAGAATTAGGAGTTCTTGACCTGGTGTTGGTTAACCCCACCCACTCCAAAAAATTATTCCTTTATCTAGGGCTGGGTGCCTGTCTTTAATCAGACTCTCAGTGGAATACAAGACCTTAGATATGTTGAGAACCATTAACCTAGAGAGGGATAACTATGTTTTGGTTACCTAGCTTTTAGGAGACTGGTAAGTCCTTGTGAGATACAGTAAATTACTTGGTATTAGCTCTATTTTGATAATTATGTTTTGTTATGGCCAAAGTTTTAGTTCAAAAGGCACTTCAGAGTATGTATTTAGGACTTATGTAGCTACTATTGGGTGATACCTATAAATTTTTTTCCTTTGTTTCACCTTTATTCATTGTTCTTTCTTGAACCATAGACATGAGAAGCCTACAGATCCAGATGATCCCCTTGCTGATCAGAACATTAAAGACCGCTATTATGGAATCAATGACCCTGTGGCAGATAAGCTTCTAAAGCGGGCTTCAACAATGCCTCGTCTGGATCCGCCAGAGGACAAGACTATCACCACATTATATGTTGGTGGTCTGGGTGATACCATTAGTGAAACAGACCTAAGGTTTGTGCATGTAATTTTATGAGCTCTTTTGGTTATAACGGCCTTAGAGTAGTTTGGAGGATTTTTTTGTTGTTGTTTTTATTTTTGGCAAAAACACAGACAAGTATGATAATCCTGTACAAAGTACACTTTTCTGTAGCCCGTCTGTAGTTAGTAGTATGCTGACTAGAATGTTTATAAAACTGTCCTTTATGATGCTGGAGTGGTAATGTTCATCAGAAGTGCTTGCTTTTTCCCTGTATATGGCAAAAATCACATGAGATTCTGTTTGGCCTCATAGCCAGTTAGAGTTTTTAAAATAGGGCACACGTCTAAGTATGATTAATTATGTAGTGGAGGGAGAGCTTTGCATTTGTAAAAGTGTTATTATTTAAATTGCTGGCCTCTTAAAGAGAGTGGCATTTCGTAAATTTCTATGATTCTTGGCTTGTATTATGCTCAGCTAGATGAGACATCTGAGTAGATAGTGGAAGTTACCTCTTCCAAATCAACAGTGGAGAAGAAACTTAAGTTTATAACCTGCCCTTGGTATCCTGTCTCCATGAACTCCTGTCTTAAGTGAGTTAGAGAATACCCAGGGGTTGGCAGATTTTCTTCCCTCCTCTTCCTTTTTCTTACAACCTTTAAAAATATTTTTTAACGCTCTTGATTCATTAGCCATGGAGGTCATAGTTTGCTAACTCCTTATCTAAGGTTTAGGGTTCTTAAGGAACCTTTTGGGGCACCTTTCCTCAATGGGAAAAACCCTGAGATATTCATTATTTTTCTTCCCTCCCTCATTACACAGCACTCACAGTAGAGTTAGGTATTGGGGGAGCTACATGCAGGTGGTTAGGCAGATAACCATGGGGCCAAGCACTTTGTGGTGAGTCAGTGAAAGAGTTAATAATCCACTTTCAACCTCCTGGGAGTGTTTGTGTGTTAACGCTCATTTTTCTTTGCCTGTATCCCTTCAGAAATCATTTCTACCAATTTGGAGAAATCCGGACGATCACCGTTGTGCAGAGACAGCAGTGTGCTTTCATCCAGTTTGCCACAAGGCAGGCTGCAGAAGTGGCTGCAGAGAAGTCCTTTAATAAGTTGATTGTGAATGGCCGCAGACTCAACGTGAAATGGGGAAGGTGATAATTAGACTACTTTAAGATATCTTTATTGAGATTTTTAAGAAACTTCCAGTATCTGGGCATTAGTAAGCCTTTGATGAATAGGCTTATATCAGTAGGGCCTTTAAAAGGAGTTTTCATTCTCAGTACTCATTCCTGTGGATGTTGGGATCATCTGCTTTGGAAATTTATCCATTGTTTTGGTTTAGTAATCTTTGAAGGTTCATGTTTTGTGACTAGGCTGAGTAAGATGCCAGGCCTTGAAAGATGGATTTGAGAGTGTACAAATGAATTAGACTCATATTCTGTCCTCCAGAATCTGATTGTCCAGTGGAGAATAATAGTTAATTTAGGCTTTAGAGTGATGATTGTATAAGGGAGACCCAGGTAAAGTGCCCTGAAAGTTCAGAGGGGGGACATGTTTTCAACTTAAAACCAGGGAGGGGATAGCTAATAGCAGCAACCCTTGTAGAGTCTTCCTGAGTGCTAATTAGGCTCTGTGCTAAACAAATGTAGGTTGCCTTTTCTAGTCCTTACAACAATTCTAGCAAATTTTGAACCTAGGTCTTGCTTCAAAACCTTTGCTCTTATCCACTCTGCACTGTGGCATTTATGGGAAAAGAGAGTTTGCTGAAGCGGAGGCAAGGAGTGAAAGAACTCCATTTGATGAGGAAACATGAGAAGTAGAAGTGTGAGAGAAGGTGTCGTGTTGTCTGTGACTCCCAGGTCCCAAGCAGCCAGAGGAAAAGAAAAAGAGAAGGATGGAACCACAGATTCTGGGATCAAGCTAGAGCCTGTTCCAGGATTGCCAGGAGGTGAGTGCAGACTTCCTGCCGAGTAGCTTGTCAGTTTCAGATGCTCAGACTGCCCTTATGTTCCTCCCATGTTAGACCAGACCCAGGTCTCTGGCTCCTGCAGAAGCTCTGTCCTCCCAGCAGGAACTGCTGAGATTTAAAGGCGGTGGAAACAACGTTGCACAATTGTCTTCCCTCCTAACTCTTGGCTGTTTTCTCCAGCTCTTCCTCCTCCTCCTGCTGCAGAAGAAGAAGCCTCTGCCAACTACTTCAACTTACCCCCCAGTGGTCCTCCAGCTGTGGTGAACATTGCCCTGCCGCCACCGCCTGGTATTGCCCCGCCCCCACCCCCAGGTAATTTCCACCTTCCTTCCTAGTAGAGAGGGTCCTGTCTTTATACCTCTCCATCATGTCTAACACTCTAAATCCTTGAGTTTGCCCCACAGAAGTTTACAAGTAAATTTGATTTGTTAGGATTCCTGGTATTTCATTTTTTTCCTGGCCTGCCAAGGAGGGGGAAAGTTGCCAATTTTCTAAAGATCTAAGTATATATAAAATCAGAATGGGAGTTATTGAATTACAGTGACCTATTACCAATTTGTTCTCTGTTCTAACCTAATCTTGATGCCTTAGAGTTTAAGTGTAGGCTGTGGACGTGTGCCATTTCACAAAGCGTTATTACCTGTCTGCACCAAATTAAGGAGCTGTGCAAGAATGTAAATTCATTAAGAAAGTCTTGTTACAAAAATTGTCAAACTAAACAGTGCACTTAGTCATGTAATCAGTTACATTTGGTTTAAGGTCTTTATCATGTTGATGGCCAGTGATAAAACAGTTTGAGGACGGGCACTTTGTATAGCACTGCTCTAGTAAATGTCAGCAACAGTGTGAAACAGTGAAGTAAATCACAAGTACCAGTTCTGTGGTAGAGTTCCTAGACTCTGAAGAAAGTCCTGGTTTCTGAATACCCTCCATTCCAGTGTAAGGCATTGAGGTTAGTAGGATTGGCATGTTTGGTTGATAGAAGGGGCTCACATAGCATACTAGCAGATACCTTGAGGCCTGTGGAATTTTCTTTGAACCTGAACTGAGGAACAGTTTCTCAAACCAAGGAAGTAATATAGGGAGACATTCCTAAGCAAACTCTGTGAACTGACAATCTCTGAAGCACCTTGTCATTTGATTCATGTGTACATGGTTTTGACTTTAGAAAGATTCAGAGGTTTGAAAGATGGTTAGGGAAACTGCAGGCCTAACAGATTTGTCTTCTCCCATCTGCAGGTTTTGGGCCACACATGTTCCACCCAATGGGACCACCGCCTCCTTTCATGAGGGCTCCAGGACCAATCCACTATCCTTCCCAGGACCCTCAGAGGATGGGCGCTCATGCCGGGAAACACAGCAGCCCCTAGCACATTGTCACCACTCGGGGGCTCTACAGAAGACAGGGCGCTTAAAAATCCCAGTAAATGAATCTTGGAATAAATATATTTTTCCTTTTTTTGTAGTTTCCATGGCAGCTGAATGTGTTCAAAACGAGCAGTCAGAGAATGACAGCCATGCTTTGATTGATGGACCTAAAATAAGCTGCCATTAACACATCTGGTTACTACTATAACATTACTAATAATACTTAATGCCTGTTCAGGACAACCAACGGGTTGAATTGGAATGTCCAGTGGAGTTACCATCCAATTATATGTTCATTTTGTATTTTTGGGGGGGGCGGGACATTGACCTGCAGAAAAATCTTTTGACCATTTTTATGTCCATTGGGTATTTTCCTTTTTATCACCTAAAAAAAGATTACTAGTACTAATCATCGTAGTGGCATAAGTGTGATTTAACACTTCTGAAGTCACACCCTCAGAAAGAAATGGAAACCAGCAGCCAGCACAGCCCAGGTCTTTTCTTACCTCTCCTTTCCTCATTGATTGCTGAAGGAATCTGGCTGATAGTTTTATTTCTCTACACTACCAAAAATAAAAAGACAAAAATAAAAACTACTTTTTATTCCTATCAATCGGATAGAAACATGTCAAGGAGCTGTGTATCATTGAAGAAACCTGGTGTCTGGGATGAAATTATTTTAAAGAACTTCCTTTAAAACACTTTTAACAAACTGTGAAATGAAAAAACATTGGAGTGTGTTTGAATGGAAGATTTGTGACCTACAGCTGGAACTTTGATCTTCAGCATTCACCTTCGTGTGTCTCATTTTAATTCCCTGCTTCTAAGACAGGGGACTGTTTGGTCTTCACATGTTTGGATATAACTGATTGTAGATGGTAAAAATAATTTGATGTTGTGTTGTATTTTTGTTTTTAAAAAATTAAAACGGGTCAATTTTCCAAATGTTGTCATAGGCTTATTTCTAGATTTCTGTTTTCTTTATCCTTTGGTAGCTGAAATTCAGGTCAGTGGAAATTAGAAACAAGTTATATAAATATGTAAATTTTTGCTTTAGACTTTTGATTTTTATCTCAATCCATTCTATGATAATAAAAGGACGAGGTCCTTACATATGATGGTTGCTGGAATGGTTGCTTTAAAAAGTCATCTTCATATTATAGAAGTCATTTTAAAAGGAAACAGGCAAAATTTCTCTAAAAATTTCTTTTTTCTGAAGCCATTTTCATGTCACTTTTATCTAAAATATATACTTATGGGCTGGAAATACCCCATATAATACCCTTTTTTAGCTTCGTGGGAGAATTTTTGTCCTCCAGAGGGCGTCATCTTGCCATTTTTGTTTAAGATTCAAAAGTTTGTCCAAAGATATGCAGAAACACTGAGATTTAATTTTATTTCTAGTAATAATCAAATGTGAAGGAATATTGAGTACTTCCAGGTATTTTGATACAATTTTGGATAGGGTCTTGGTTTGGTTTGTTTTGTTGGTCTTCTAGAACATGTAAAAGATTTTGAGCCATTCTGAATAAACTGAATCATGTAGTGTTTTAATAATTGAAAAATTTGATTATACATATATGGATATGCAAATTTATGACTACCCAGTTGTAGATTGCCTTTTTGAAGAGATTCTAAATTTTGTGCACTGGCTATGGATATATATACATATTTTTAAAGCATAAACCAGTATAGGTGGAATAGATGCTCAATTAGTCTTAAGTAAATCAGAATTATGAGCAATTAGATTTTGTCAAAAACTTTTAGGTGCTTACCAAACTCCATTTCCTTTTCTTCTAGGGCACACAGCTGGGGGTACACTTGGTGAAAAGTGACCTTTGCCATTCCCAGACCTGGTCTGTAAAAACATCTCATTCAATCCTATGAACTTTTCCCCAACTGCTGGCTGAATGCACAGGATGATTCCTGGAAGATGGCAAGGTCACACAATGGAAGGAACCTGGGGTCCTCTGTCACTCTTGAGGAGAGCATTGTGATACGAGGAATTTTTGTTATAGTAAGCCATTGAGACCTAGGGAATTATCTGTTAAAGCAGTGTTTCCTAATAACAGATACAGTAAAATCTGATCACGAAACATTTTTGTTTATACCAAGTAATAGTTTAAACAGACTGAAGCTAGATTACCTGAATTCAAATCCTCACTTCAGCACCACCTCCTGTGTGACCCTGGTTGTGTTACTTAACCTCTGTCTAGTCATAATGCCTCACCTTCCACCCTTCTCACTACCTATAATACTTTGAGCTGCTCCCCTTATGGAGAAGGCTCAGAAAGTATAGCATCATGACAACTGAAGACAGTGCCCATGACGCAAAGAGTGAGATGTGACAGATGTTTTGAAAGCCAAAACAAGTCAGTGAGACATTATAACCTGAAATAAATGGAGGTGAAAGAGGAGTCGCCTAGGGTGACCCCTCCCCCACCCCCAGGTCTCTGGCTCAATCACTTGGTTAAGGAGATGTCTTTCAAGTTTCTTTGTAAAGGTACTATTTTCCCTTCCTATACTCTTTTATGGTTGAATAATATTCATTGTATATATGTACTACTTTATGTACATCTTTAGTCATTCATCTATCACTGGACACTTAGGTTGCTTCTATAGATTGACTATTATAAATAATGCTGCAATGGACATAGGGGTGAATATATCTTTCTGAACTGCTGTTTTAGATTTCTTCCAATACCCAAAAGTGGAATTGCTGGGTCATATGGTAGATCTATTTTTTAATTTTTTAGGAATTTCCATACTGTTTTTCTATAGTGGCTGTACCAATTTACAATCCCACCAACAATGCATGAGGGTAGAACACATTTCTTTGGGATGGTATTTGACTAGTTTATTCTTTTCCATTTACTTATTTTACTTCTATATTATATTTTTAGGGATGCTGTTTGTGAACAGCATGGAGCTGGAATTACTTTTTTATCCAATCTGTGAGTCCCTATCTTTGAACTGGTGAGTCTTATCCATCTTCATTTATTATGATGATTGATATAATTAAATGTATTTATACCATTTTATGTGCCTTTGCTTCCCCACCACCCCATCCTTTCTGCCATCTATGGAATTGATTTCTTCGCTCACATTCCTTCGTAGATTCTATACATGCTTTTTGGACCCTTCCCCAAGCATGTAGTTCTTTCAGGGGTGAGTGGAAAACTCTCTTAATATTTATTTGTCTGAAAATTAATTTGTTTTACTCTTACTTCTTGAAGATATTTTTCCATTATTGCTGTTATTTTAAGTGTTGTTCTTTTGCGGGTAATCTGGATGCCTTTGAAATTTCTCTGTGACTTGGGAGTTTTGCAGTTTCACTACAGTGGTTCTTAAGTGTATGTTTAATTTATCATTCTCATGACAGGGTGAGGATTGTGTAAGTTTATGTCTTTTATCAAGTCTGGAAAATCCCCAGTCATTTTAAAACTCCTTCTGGAACTCCTAGTAGTAGTATTGGGCATTTTCATTTTATCTTTTATATCTTTAAAAATGCTGTCATGTTTTCCATTTCTTCACTTCTCAGTAATCCATTATGGGTACTTTTAGTTCACAAATTCTGTCTTCAGGTACATCTAATCAGCTATTAATCTATTAACGTTTTTTTTTTTAAAGGGATTATTTTGGTACAGAAAGAGTACATAAAACACAAATGTACAACCAAATTAAATATCTTAAAGTGAATGTCTATGTAGCAATCACCCAGATCTAGAAATAGAAAATTTCCGGCTTTCCCAGAAGCATTTTATCTATCACCTCACAATCACAAACTTTCTTTTCTCCCAAAGTTACTACTATCCTGCCTTTATTAAACACTTCTTGCATCAGTGAACATACATATAGATCTTCCTTCCTTTGCTTACCGTTTTGTTTCTGAGATGCCTCTGTAATGTAACGTGTAACTGTAATTCATTCGCATTCATTACTGCTGTGTCTAATGTCAGGTTCCCAATGTTTTGGCTATTCCCAGTCTTTTTCATTTCCATATCATTGTATGATTTAATTTATACAAAAAAATAAAAAACAGACAAAAGTGAAGAGTTTTATATGAAAAACTTGTTAGGCATCCAATTTATATGAAACTTTAATGACATTTTTTTAGGATCCAAATTTTATTTATTATTGAGTAAAGAAGCAAAATACAGAATAATACATATAGTATGATCCCATGAACACAAAGATATATCTTTGCACTTATGCAACTATACACATGTATATATTAATCTATTAATTCTAGAATTCTAGAAAGACCAAGCTTATGCAAATAGTTACTTCTGATATGTGGGAAAGGGGCAGAGTGCGGGGGGGGGGGGAAGGTCTGTGTTGCATGGAAAGAGCTATGGAGTCATATACTGTCACATTTTACTTCTTGCTTCATTTGTTCATTTTTATAATAAGTAGTCTTTTTCAAAAGTCAGTGGAAGTCACATTATCAGAAGAAAGGAATGAGGATTTGCTTTGGGCAATAGCAGGCTCCCCCTTACCACTCAACCCCTGCCAGGTTCTCCTCTTCTGTACCTAGCGGCTGCCATTACCCTCCAGAGTACAGTGGACAACCCAAGGTGGTCCAAACCCTCTCTTCCGTTTCAGACACTTTAAGAATTGGTTTTCAGCTCATGGAAACATGGCTTTAAATGGCAGTGCCCAAATTCAAGACAACATATCAATGGTAAGTAATCTAAGAGTCAGACTGCTGGCCCCTTGAAATTGTATGGGGCACAGTGAAGTCTAGAACAAAAAAGTATAACCATTATTCCATGCACCTTTGGACCAGCTGGATTCCTCACCTTTTCATCTCCCCAAGAGTGGGGGTCGGAGAGGAGGCAGAAGGAGGCAAGGGAAAGGGGTAATTCATGTTCAAAGGGAGCCCTGCAGTGATCAGAGACTTTCCTTCAGGTTTCAGCTTTATAGACCCCCCAGTCACATCCTAGCAGCCTACTTCTCAAGCTGCATCCACTGCAAAAATATCTTTTCCAGTCAAGAGCAGAAGTTACCTGAAGTCCAATAATGACTAAGTGCCTATTATGTATGTGTCCAGCACTGTTCTTGCCATAACCCAATACAAGGGCTTCTGTTATTGTCCTCATTTCACAGGAGGAGAAACAGAGGCCCACAGGTGAGAAATGACCTGTTTGAGTTCACATGGCTAACAGTGGCAGTTAGAACCCCTCTCATCCTGTCTGACGCCTCAGCCTGTACTTTTAACCTCGAAACTCTCAGGAAGGACACCACGATTCCAGAGCAAGTGGGCATCCACTTGGCTACCTAGTGCAATGAAAAGAGACACACTGGGATTGGACACAGTTCCATTTTGGCTTTGTCCTTGGACAAGCCACTTCATCCTTTTGAATTTGGATATCCACATATGTAAAATGGGGCAATACCTTTCTCTTAAGGTTGTACCAAAAATTAGAAATAGGATATGTAGAGAACCTACTACCAGCCTGAGCACTGAGGCACCCAATAAAAAAGAAGCCATCATCATCATCACCATCATCATCATCACCACCACCACCACCACCACTTGAACTTAGAGGCAGGCAGCCTATTCCTTATTCCTCTCTTCCTAATGAGCTGGAGTAAAGTCCCAAACTACTGATTGGGACTAGGGTAAGATCTACCTTGGGGCCTACTCAGAATGGTGAGCAGGGGGAGGTGGGAAGGGTCTTTATAAGTGCCCTACTTTGCACTTGTCCTGCAAGGTGCTCAGAGGGGTGCCCTTATCATCATCCCAAGGCCACCTCCCTAGTCCAGGCCTTATTCCTCGAAGCCCTGGCTTCTTACCTTACTCCTCTCCAATCTGTGCCCCACATAGCAATCATCAAGATCCCTCACTCCTCAGCTTAAGAACTTCCTCATTTTCTTAGTACAGCCTACCCCAACCCGGCCCTCTCAGGAGTTACCGACTCCTCTAACATAGCCCTCCCCCTTCCCCAGAACACCCTGCATCTGTGACAGTTCCACGCCTTTTCAGCAGACACTGGTCCCCTCACCAGAAATGCCCTCCCCATCACACCCTTGTCCCTTGATGGGCCCTTACTTCCACTCCAAGGTCCCACTCAAAAAAGCTTCCTTTGGGAAGCTGCTTGGAATCCCATCTCACACCCAGGATTAGAGACCCCCTCCTCTGCCTCACAGCACTTTGTTCCTCAGGTGTCAATTAGCATGCTTTAGAGGAAATTAAGATAATTTACCCCTTATGTATTTCCTACAGTCCATTCCTACTCTAGGCCAAGGCTGGGGCCCCTCTCCCTGCAGCTGTCACAGTGGCTAGCACATAGTAAGTACTCAGTAAATGTTTAGGGCACGAGTAGCTAAAGATCATCTATCTGCATGTCAGTAAAAGGAAAAACTTTCTAAACACATTTGGGGACGACTAAACTTTGTGATCTTTGAGGTCATTTGCATTAGGTTTTTTGTGTGAAGGCCTTTCTTAAATTGAAATGCCATGAACAGGTCTTGACTTCAGATGTTCCCAGAACTCTGAGAGTAGAGAACTGAAGATTCGGTCTGGGCTACAGCTCCTCAGATTCCGGGAGGTTGCGGACCCAGCCCTGGGCCACTCTGTTGAAGCTGGGTCTGAGGCGGAGGAGTTCCAAGCCGCTGATGAGCTCCGGGACAAAGGGGGTGCCCGCCCTAAGCATGGTTTCCCCCACCAGGGGTCCTCCAAAGGGCACTGGAGTCCTGGGGAAAGAAGAGCAGCAGGAGATCTGGGCTGTGTGGAAAAGGGCTGACAGAACACAATGGAGGTCACCGTGTGGGGGTGCCCTCCCTGTCTGTCTCTGGGCCTCAGTTTCCCCTTCTGTACAGCAAGGTTTTGTATAATCTTTAACAGTTTTTTCCAGCTCTGCCCCTAGTCAATATGGCTTGTTGCTTAGAAATAGGAGTTAAGTTTTCAGAGTTAGAATTGGCTTGTCCTAAGCTAAACTCTAGGTTCCCCCATAAGAAAGCTCCAGAAGGGAATAGAGTTGGAATAGGGTTTTTTCCTTCCCCTTGTCATATCCCCTTAGAAGAATATACCATAAACAAATGAGAAAGGAGGATCAGAAAAGGCACGGAGAATCATGGAAATGCAGATTACAACAGACATGCCGTTTCTCACCCAGAAGACTGACAAGAAAAAATAATTTGATAATGGGGCAAAATTTCACTCATAAACTGCTGTTTGGAGGGCACTGGGGCTGCTCCCTTGGAGGAGAGTTTGGCAGGAACTTTTTAACCTGAAAATGTGCAAACCGTCAACCAGCAACTCCACCTCTAAGCATATGGCTTAGGGAAGCACATACACAAGGAAGCAGATATGAGCAGTGATTAGTGACAAGCCATAAACAACCCACTGTCCAAGAATGGATATGACAAGTGTAGTATACTCACATGATGGAATATTTTACAGCAGCTTAAAAGGAATGAAAAGATCTACATGTATTAAGTAGGGTAGATTTTAAAGTCATCATGTTGCAGGTTTTAGAAAAAAAATGAAGGTATTAAAACACATACACAAAACAATGCTATATCCCCCATAAGTACACAGCTGCCTGTAGGAAATGTTCTTAAAAGCTATACACCAACCTGTCAACAGTGTTACCTTTGGAAAGGAAACTGGGGTTGAGGATAATGAACAAAAAAAGAACCTTGCCTTTATTTGTACTTGCTAGTTTAAAAAATTTATATAACTGATTTTAAAACTAGTTTTTAATTTTAAGAAAAATAAGAAGCATTGCTCATATAGTGATTTCCCCACAGCCTGAGACCAGTGGGAAGAGGGGAGTGCTTGCCCCTGGGGTAGAAGGGCAAACCTTGGGCCAGCGGCTGGGGTCCAGCCAGGACGGGGTTTCTGCCTAGACCACCCCAAGTGTGGCGGCAACAGCCAGGTCCTGCGGGAACAAGCTGGGCAATTTCCAAGCCAAGCAAGCCTCACAGTCGGGCCCTTGACTGGGAGCCCAGAGCTCTGGATCCTGAGCACAATTTGGCCACCAACATTGCTGTTCTTCCTCAATCTGCCTCAGTTGGCCATTCTGCCCCAAAAGGGGGCTCGGCTCAGGGTTCCCTAAAACCCTCCTTCAGCTGGTGGGAATATGCCTGGGCCTGTCATACCTGAGGTGTGAGGTGGATCGGGCTGTGACATGAGCTGGCCAGCCTGGAAGCTGGCTGCCAGGACTGAAAGTCTGCTGAGAGTTTTAAATAGCTGGGTAGGCAGGGCCTGAAGTCTCCAGGAGGTGAGGGAGAATAGTCCTGTCTGGCAGTAAACCCCAGAATGTCTGCCAACGGCTCATGGCTCACACAGTACCTGTTGGGTGCAGTTCCTCCCATCAGGGTCCTCCTTGGCTATCAGCTGTTTCAGGAAGTCATGTCCCTTCTGAGCAGTCTCTTCTCAAGGCCCATCACCCTCAGTTGCTTTTGCCCTTCCTCAGAGAGCCTGGTCGCCAGGCCTCCCCAGACCCCGGTGACCATCCGTCTGTCTTTGTCAGACAGACACAGTCTCTACATGCGGTCTGAGCAGGTGCCAGAGTTGGACTGCGGCCTCCTCTCTGTGGAACCTCCACTTTCACACTTAATGCAGTCCAGGTCTTGGAGCATTTTTCAGAAATAGCATCAGACTGAGGAAGCCATTTGCAGTTGAAATACAACTCCCAGCCCAAGGCCTTCCCTCTAGTGTCAAGCTCCTGTCTTTACTCCTATGATTTGTTTTCGGGCCCCCAGGGCAGAATGTTAAATCTATCCCTTTCAAGTTCTCCCCTATTAGCTCTTCCAACCATCACCATCATTTCAATCTATAAATAATAATAGTAACAACAACAACAACAACAGTAGCTACTGTTTATTATGAGCTTATTACTTACTGGCCAGAAACTCTGCCTATGTCTTCTTATGCCATCCTCACAACAATCTTTAGGAGGTAGGTACTGTAATAGTCTCATCGTACAGGTGGGGAAATGGAGGCTCGGAGAGGTTAAGTCACTTCCCCTGAGGTCACACAACCAGGTGAGGAGTCTGCAGTGAAGTCCACGTTGAGACCTCATGCTCTAAACAGTACCAGGCGCTCCTCCGTGGCCCTCACCTCTGGTGTCTAATGTTTTACTGCTGCTTTGGTACAGCCTTTAAAGACACTTTCTAGGCCTCTTCCAAATCACTGATGAAAATGAGGAAAAGGCTGAGCTAGTCCATTACTGGTGAGATCTGGGGCCCCCACCCAGAGCAGGACATGCACTTCGATGTCCATCAAAGAGAACAAGAAACCAAGCTCTGGCATCAGACAAACCCAGACTTTGGACCCCTGCTCCTTGCTTTGGGACTTTGGGCAAGTGGTTGATATTCCTGAGTGGGTCTATTCACCAGCAGAATAAGAAAAATTGTAGCACCTGCCCCACCTTATTGCAGAGGGGCACAAGATGTGTGGCACATTCCCTCCTTCATTCCCTGTACATTTATTAAGCACCTACTGTGCTGAGGAAGGTTTTATTAAGTTCTAGCAAGAGCTCAGTAAATGTATATAAAGTGTTCAGTTAGAGCCTGTCATGTAGAAATGCTCAGGAAATGCAGCTGCTGCTTATGGTTGTGACTGGCATCTGTGCACCCTCGGAATCTCTCCCCAGGCCGCCCGCCCCGCCTTACTTGTTGAAATTTCGGTACTCTACGGGGCCGGCGGTATGACTTCGGCCATTACTCTGGTAGTCCCGGTAGCTGACGAACTCCTGCCACGGGCAGCGGTAGCCCTTGGGGATGACCGTGTGGTTGAACTTCTCTGGCGGGACGCTCTTGAGTGGCTCGGCATAGCCTGGAGGTGGAGCAGGGCGCATGAGAGGCGGGCGGGAGGGAGCGACTGGGTTCCTTTCTCTTTTGACGCCCCACTCCCACCACTCCCCCCCTCCCCCCGCCAAGGATGCTGTTGGGGTTGGAAAGACCCGAGCTAGGAAAGGGGCGTGGGGGCGGGGGGCAGTTAAGGCCAAATGTTGCTCCAGCAAAGGGGACCGTTTCCCATCCCTGGAAGCAATGAGGGCTGGAGCAGTGGAATTGCGAGTTGGAATGTAGATTATGGTCTTGGCCGAAAGTCAGGCTCTCCGTATGACCTGGGCTATGTTGCTGCTCCTCTTTGGGCTTGTGTTAGGTACGTGGAGGGATGTGTGTTTGGGAACAGAGGGTGAACTAGATGCTCTCTGGGCGCTCTCTCTGCATCCCACCCCACGCCCGCTCGGGCCTCGGTGGAGCTCGCCCACGCTCCTACGTTCCCTCAGCCTCTGGTCCCGGACCAAGGAGGCCACCACTCACCTGGAGCCAGGGCGCTGGGGCTGTGGGCGCGCTCCGCCTGGGAAGTTGCAGGTTGGGCATCCTCGGGGTCCCCAGGAGAGGTTGGGAAGGTATGGAGTTCAGAGCGGCAGTTCTGCTCCTCAGGGCTGATGGCAACCTGGGAACAGGCAGGGGCTGGTGCTTAGAGACAGCTGATCGCAGCCTCCCCACATCGCCGCTGGGGTCTCACTCTGTGCTCACTGTCCCCAGCTCCACTGTTCCAGTCACCTTCCCCTTGGCACTTCCAGCCGCCATCTCTCGGAGGCTCAGTGGAGCAAAGGGCCAGGGATCACCCTCCACTAAAAGAAGAGGAGTCATAATCCTAGCGCTCACCTCTCAAGGATGTTGAGGGGTATGAGTTAATAATGTAGAGTGCTAAACACAGTGCCTCAGAGAAATACTCTCTATATATTTAAGTTGTCATTCTAATATTGACCCTGGGCAGATACTTAATCCCCTTGAGCCTCAGTTTCCTTCTCTGTAAAATTGAGATAATGATATCCCTTTTTGAGAATTAAGCGAGATGATACATGTGAACCACTTAGCTAGCACTTAGGCATATAACAAAGATAGGTGTTTTGTCATCTTTATTATTCTGCCCCATTGCTGCTTCTCAGTCGCCTCCTGTCTCATCCAGAAATTGGGTGGAGTAAAGATGGAACGCCCATGAGCTCATTAGAAGTATCTGAAACTGCCTGCTGCCTTTCTGAAGCCTGAGGATGAAGAATTCTTGCCTGCTTTCTCTACCAGCAGACTGTTCCCATGGCCTTTCCTTCTTCCAGCAGGAAGAAGAGAAAAAGGTGTTCTGAGTTTTCCGTCTTATATCAGGTCTAATCTAAATCCTGCTTGTTGCAAATTCAGCCCAGAGCACAGAGCTATTCTTCAGCACTTTTTGTGGGAGCCAGAGCCCCTTCACGCCACAGCTCATCCTGCTCAGTTGACTATGTTTTATATCTGGGGAGAGATGCCTAAAGAGGTAACAGTTTTCTAGGATTGCCCAGCAGGACAGGGGCTCGGCCTTCCCCAACTGGAGCTTGAGGACCTCTCCAGAGACCAGAGGTCCCCACCTGGCTCACTATCCGGCTTTAGGCTAACCACTGGCCCTCTCACTGCTCAGTTTCCCTGTGAACACAATGGGATCTTACCGGGCGCTGGCTGTCTGCTAACTCAAAGGTGAATTTCTGCACACGGCGTTGCCTCTTCTGGAAGAGGAGGGATCCTCTGTTGTTCCGCAGGGACAGCTCCTCCATCATCAAGTCCTGAGGCACACTCAGCTTCTTGCCCAGGTCCAGCAAAGGGACTGCAGGGAGAGGCCAGGACAAGCTCTTCTGACCTAATGCTCAGGGCACTTGGAGCCACCTCTAAGGGGACCCCCTCACAGCACCTTCTGTTTTGTATGAGAATGCCAGCTTCTCCCCACACTTATCAATGCTAGGTGTCATCATTCAGTGTATTGGTTAACAGCCCACCTGATGAGTGGAAATGATACCTCAGAGTTTAATTTGCATGTTTGACACGCACTGTTTCAGATGTTCTTTGGCCATTTGTATTCACTACATGGATTTCTGGTGCAGCATTTTGCCCACAGTGAAGGGAATGAGAAATGATCAGATTCTAGATATCTTTTAAAGGTAAGCCATGGGTTTGGGACATGAGAGAGCGAGGGGAGTGGAGGATGATGGCAGGCTTTCTGGCCCGAGCCACGGGAGGGATGGAGCATCTACTCCCTTAGATGGGAAAGGCTGGAGGAGGAACAGGCGTGGGGAGAGATCAGGAGATCAGTTTTAGACATGTGTTCTTTTAGTTTTAAAATAGCCTTTTACTATTATAAAACATCATATATACGCATTGAAGAAAGTTAGAAAATGCAGATATAAGAGAATGAAAAAAAATACTATTTTCTATCACTCAGAGGTTGCCACTCTTAACACCTTAGTATCTATCCTTTCATATCTTTTTCAATGATGATATAGTCATATATGAGTTTTTGACCAAAATGAAATCACATGCTTTGTGACTTTTATCAATTAAGGCTCTCCACCTTTCTAAGTGAACAAGTTTTTGTTTTATAAAATACCTAGTTCATATTTAAAGCCCCCTAATTTTCTTCAAAATAGGGTATATTAGGTTTAAAGAGCCTTGTAGAAATCCAAGTGGAGATACCAAGAAGGGAGCTAGATATGTGAGTCTTTGTGTTCATGGGAGAAAACCGACCTAAGATAAAAATTGCAGTATCATGAGCTTACAAATGGTATTTGTCGTCGTTGGTTTTCAATAAAGAACATTACAGTTATTTCTTTTCTTGTAGTTGGGACTATAGCTGGTTTATAGCCTGGGGCCTTCATCATTTAGACTGAGGAGAGGAGGAACCCGTGCTGGTGCCTCAGAAAGAGCACCCAGTGAGGCAGGAGGAAATCTAAAGAGTGTGGTATCCTGGAAACCAAACGATTTAAGCGCTTCAGGGAATATGGGGGTGATCAATGCAGTCAAATGCTGCCGGTATGTCAAGTAAGATGAGGGCTAAATTGACCATAACATTTAGTAGCAGGCGGTTACTATTTGGTTATCTTCACGAAAGCAGTTGCTGTGGAGTATTTGGGTGTGAAAGTCTTACTGGAAAGGGTTCAAGAGAAAATGGACAGAGGAACAGATGAACCACCCCACAAGGAAGCAGTGAGCCAAATCTAGGATGTGGGACATTCTGCAGGGCACCTGGCCTGGTTTTGTCAAATGAGTGAATGACATGGAAAAAGAGGGGGTGCATTTTAGATTAAAAGAGATTTGAGAGACATAGCAACCAAATAAAAACAATGGTGTTTATTTGGATCCTCATTAAAACAAACTAGAACATTAAAGAAAGTTAACTATGGGTCTGGTTATTAGATAGTATTCAATCAATATTGCTAATTTTGTTCAGTGTGCTAATATCTCTGTGGCATGTAAGGAAATGTACTTATTATTTTTGATGCATTCAGAAGTATTTGGGGGCGTGAAATGACATACTCTTTGAAATTTGCTTTAGATTCCAGCAATAAAGTGTGTGTGGGGGGCATGTGGGTTT
This sequence comes from Macroglossus sobrinus, assembly GCA_004027375.1. Taxonomy (NCBI): domain Eukaryota; kingdom Metazoa; phylum Chordata; class Mammalia; order Chiroptera; family Pteropodidae; genus Macroglossus; species Macroglossus sobrinus. Next base: position 251,345 of record PVKZ01002111.1, read on the forward strand.
CCACTCTTTCTGTTTGTGTGTGTTTGGATATTGGCTTAATAAAATGTTAAAAAGAGAGAAAGAGGGAAGAAAGTAGAGACAACTGCTTTGAGGAGCTGTGCTTGCTCTAAAGGACCATGGAGGCAGCTGTGGAATAAAGAGGGGCGCCTTTATTTGTTTGTTTATTTGTTTTTAAAGAGGGAGAAACAACAGCATGTTTATTAACTGATGGGAAAATTTGACAATACAATAGAGAGAAAGGAGAATTTATTATGTATTTACATATAAATCGCCTTTAGTATGTAACACATAAATACAATACAATAGAAAGAGGGGAGGGGAGGGCGCCAGGTACCCACCTAGAAGGGTTGGCTTCAGATTGGGGCGAGGAGAATTCATCTACCACACTGAGAAGGAAAACAGGGCATGGACACAGGGGCAAGCAAGTGGCCAGATGTGGAGGAGGGAGCTTGCAGACATTCTCTTTTGGTGACCTGACTTTTCTCAGTGAAATAAGAAGCAAGATCATTAGCTGAGAATGAAGCTGGGGGAGGAGGTATTGGAGGTTTGAAGAGAGTGGTTTAGGAGAGTGAATGGGTCGAGGAAATGGACATGGTCACCAGGCAGCACTGGGGCCATTTAGGTGCTGTGACTCATTCCATTCAATGGACTCTGATAGCCTTTGAAAAAAGGAGGTTGCTGTTTTTTTCATTCTTTCAGCAAACAGAGAGAGCAACTTCTACATATTAGGAACAAAAAGAAATCCACTGTAGGTTAAAAGAGGGGGAAAGTTAAGTTTTAGAAGAATCTATTCTAAGGTCCCACTCATATATTTAAAAAAATAAATATATGTTTATGTACATATTGAAAAAGCTGCATAGAGACTTACCTAATATTAGCAGTGATGACTTATGGGGCGTAGGAAGAAGGAGGGTTGGAAATTGTTTGCACTTTCTTTTTCTTTTAAATAAGAAAATTTACTGCTTAAAAATATAATACTTAAAAATATAAAAGGCTATTTATATGTAAATACATAATAAAAAATCTCCTGGCATCATACTCTCAAATACTATCCAGATGAACGGAGCTCAATAAAAAGAAAAGAAAAGGAAAGGAAAAAATGCTATAGATAAAACCTATTTGACTAAGCAATTCTATTTCTAGGGGTTCATTCTTGGGGATAAAAATTGAATTAATATGCCGAAAGATATTCGTACAAGGATGTTTATTGCAGTGAGATTTCAAATTGTGAAAACTGGGTTCAGTCTTGTGGTAGATGCTGCCCAGATGCCCTTTATCAGTAACTAGCAGTCTACAACTGCCACTTTCTGCAGGGAACTGTTCAGGTGAACAGAAGCGGCCATAGTCCCCTTGCTGCAGATGGGATGAATTCTATGGAGCAAATAGTTCATGCTCTGGAGCTCTCACAGGGTCCTGGACTAGAGCTGAGACCATATCCTTGCTGAACAATTGCCCCTGCCCTATCCTGCTTGTGTCACTTCCCTTCTGAGAACGTGACGTCACTTGCATGGGAATAGTCGAGCTCTGTTTATAAGGGTCTCAATCTGAGAAGAGCCTTCATGGCCACCATTAGGGTGTGTGTGAGAATATAAATATATGTAACATGTTACACGCTGGGGAGAACGGGGAGGGGAGGTGGTGAGCTAAGCCATACTAGGATGGAAAGAAGTCAGTGGTATGCTGCTAAGTGAAAAAAAAAATTTATGCTGAAGAACATAATATATAGTCTTTAGCCCATGTGTATGTATATAAATTTATATAAACATGTTTATATGCTTATATATGGACAGAAGGATCGACACAGATAAGTTAACAGTGGATATCTCAAGATGGAGGAACTTTCAGGAACTTTCACTGTCAAAGTCATTCATGTCTGTTTTGTCTAAATATTTTATAAAGTGATGTATTATTTGCATAACCATATAGTAAAGAAGCAGCTCTGAAGACAAAGATTTGGAGTGAACTTTCAGCTCTACCACCTATACTAGATGTGTGACCACCTAGCTCCTCTGAGCCTCGGTTTTCTGCAACATGGGATAAAAATGTCTAACTTACAGAGTTGTTGTGAGGGTTATGGTGACATAACATACAGCATAAAAGCTCTTAGCTCATCTGACACCTGGTAAGCATACAATAATAGTAAGTATTTTTGTTATTACTTTATAATGACTGTCTTTTGGTGGTGAGACCATGAGATTATTTTATCTTTCTACTTTTCTTTAGTTTCAAAATTGTCTTTAATTAATACCCTAGCCAATAGCCAATAATTTATAATTTATATATATACAGCCTGACACAAATGTTGTATATCAATAATTGGGGGGAGTCTATAATTAATTAATTAGCCCCAAGAAGAGAGAATACATTGCCCCCAAGAAGAGAGAATACATTGCCTGATTCTTCTAGTTAGAGTATGAACACCTCACAAAGTCTTCATATTTCAACACACAAAATCATGGAATAAAAATAGAAGAAAGAAAATGGACTCCAACAAAAGAAGTTAAGAACACATGGAATAGGTTAAAAGGACGACTCACATGTAAAGTCATATGATATGATTAAACACTTCTTAGAACTCTGAAGGAGGCAAAACTGTAGTGGTGCCCTTAGGTGAGAGTTCACTGTCCACCTGCATCTGAATCACCTGAGTTTTTGTCTAAAAGGGGAATGGATGGCCCCCTCCCCAGGTCCACTGAATCCCTGGGGTGGATGCTGGGAATGTGCATGTTAACTAACAACACCATGTCACTATGATTCACATGAAATGTTTTTGGTTTTTTACGCCTATAGCACCTGGTCTTCCTAGGTGGTCTCCCATCCAAGTACTAACCAGGCCTGACCCTGCCTAGCTTCAGAGATCAGACGAGATTGCACTGACTTAGTTGAATTTGTTTTTAAAATACTTGAAATGCTGCAAGTAAGCAGTCTCCAAAATTATGCCAAGAGTTCTGGAAGAGGTCTTATAAAGTCGATAAACATGTATTTTAGATGATTTATTCATTGGATTAATCAGCTTAAGTGAAATGGTTTGAGTCAGATTGGGTAGCCTGCTTTTGCTAACCTGCCCTACTCTTCCCCCACTGGTTGTCTCTTGCCATGGGGGCTTCATGAGACTCATAGTTTTAATCACCTAGAAAAGGTGTGTGGAGAGTTTCAGGTCACTGTTAGGGCTGGATTTGGGACCAGAGCCCTCAGAGTTCCATTTGTGGCTGAGGTTAGTTTTCAGCTGGGGCCAAGCCCCACATAGGGCACTCAACCTCAGCGCCTGGGTGTGAGGACATCAACGCAAGGCCCTTTCCTAGTCCTTCGGGAAGCTTCCCAGCTCAGAGGCAGATTCCACAGGCACTCCCTTGGGGCTAGCCTGGACCTCACACCTGTTTGCCTAGGCATGGGGCCAGCCGGCCTGAGCTGCCGCAGTCTAGAATCTAGAAAGGATGGGGTCTGAGGAATGCACAAGGGCTGGGTCCACCTTACCTGGTGTAGCTTGGTCTCCCATGGCAGCCATCACTGGCTCCTTCTGCTCCTTGGGGATAATCCTGTGGAGGAGATGATCCATAAATGGTCCAGGTTGCCTTCATTCTGCCCCCAGACTGCCTCCCAGTCTCTCTGGTCCACCGAGCTCCAGCCCTGAACAGCCTTGGTCCACCCGAGAGTCTAAGGCAAGGACCATCTGAGCTAGAAGGGCCTCTTCATACAGAGGAGGAGCCTATGGCACAGGAAAGGCACAGGAAATGCTTGATGCTTCCATGCAGCAAGAGAAGCTCTCTCTCCTCAGGGGCTGGTTTCTGGGACATTAAGAGTGGGGAAAGTGGGTGTCTCAGACTATTGTCATCCTCTGACTCAGATGAGCTCTGATCAAGTGCTGAAAGAGGATGGAAGTTTACATCAGGGATGGGTATGGGTGGATAGGTCGAGGTGACACTGGGATCTACAAGGCAGGTCCCCAGTACTTGGCCCTGAGACTTGAGGGTACAGGCTGGTCCAAGGAAACTGAGAGAACCATCACCCACTTCCTCTACTCCCATCTCTGAGCTAATGTTCATAGCACTCTCTTCTTTTTAAAAAATATAATTAAACATTTTTTTAATTACAGTTGACATGCAATATTATATTAGTTTCGGGTATATAATCTAGCTATTAGACATTTATATAACTTACAGGTGATCACCCCAATAAGTCTACTACCCAATTGTGCTCTCTTCTTCCTCACTCCTTTTCTCCCTTCTTATCCATCCCCTTGTTTGCATCTAATGGCATTTTCTAGGAATCTTGGAGATTTATAAATAAAATGATGTCCAGAGCCCCAGAGAACCCTGCAGACCCCAAGTCCAGATCCCTTAACTTGCCCCCAAGAGAGAAGGCAGAATAGTTGAGCCCCTTGACAGACTCTGCATCAGTGTGCCCTCCTTTTTGCTTCCAGGTTTTTCTATATTCCTTCCTTTAAAAGACAATCTGCCTCCATCTGTACCCCCAACACCCATTCCCACTCCCAGCCCAGATCAGTGGACTCTGAGCTGGCATCTAATCAGTGCCCGACTTCCTCTGCAACTAGAAACAAGTTGGTCTCTAGCTCTGTGACTCAGTTCCCCCTTCTGCAACATATGGCATTGGGCTAGACCATAGGGATCCATGGATGGGCTTCAGGGCATCCACAAGTCCCCTAAAATGGGATGTGGATATGACCATGTTCACATGCATTTGGGGTGAGGGTCATGAGATGATCCGGAGTGCTCCAACTGTGACCACTGAGGACCCCACAGTCCGCCGGTCTGTTTATAAACACTCCCGTTACAGAAATTTACAGATGTTGGGAAGGGGCCCTCATATTCTAGACCCAGACCCTGCTTCCCTCTACTGCCTAAAGATCTTGGAGTCCTGAGCCTAGCCATTACCTATCCCCCACTTTGAATCCTAGCCACCCCCTCCCCATTTAACCTAGAGAAACCTAGAGTTTAGAATCCCTCCCTTCCCAACTCAGGATTCAGGCTGTGAGGCCCTCCAGTTCCCAGATCATCCACAGGGCCCATCCTCTGCTTGGAGGAGAAGGGGCTCTGGGAATTGGCTCATTTCCTCTGCTCACTCCCCTTAGCAACTTGAGCTCCTGGTACCTGAGAGCTGGGACCACAGTGGGTAGAGGGAGAGTCAGACCCTCAAGATTAACACCTCTGTCTGGAAGCTAAAAGCTGAGTGGTGGGTGTCCTTACAGCGGTCGAGCAGGCAGGAAGCAGAGTGCATTCTGCAGCAGGCTCTGGCCTCGGCTGATGAGAAGTGTTCCTGCCTTGTTGTGGCTCACAGCCTTATTTCAGGCTGCAACAGGATCCAGGGACAGATGCTAAAAGCACCAGGCCCCAGGGAAGACAGGTGCCCGGCAGCAGGCCCTTGCCGACAGACGGGTTTGCACACACACATACACATATGTTCATACGCACTCAACGAAGTCACCTGGAAATGCCGAGAGTCAGTTGCCAGTCACTTGAGCTTGCTAATTGTATCCTTTGTGCCCAGAATGGGACCTGATAGGGACGCAATAGATAATTTGTTGAATGAATGGATGGATGGTTGAATGCATGAATGAGCTGTCCTCCGGTATCTTTGACTTACTCATTCCTTCCTTCTTCTTTTCTGCCTTTCTTTCTTCCTGCTGCCTCTTTTCTTCTCTCCCTCCCTTCACCTTCACACATACTCTGAGCCTCTCTATGGACTGAAAATAAATAAGGCAGGACTGTGCTTAAGGAGCTCAGCCAGGCCCTACTCAGACCCGTAAACAAGCCTCTGAAATGCATTATGGGAAATGCTCTGGGAATGCCCAGGGGATGGTGCCACCAACTCGTCTTAGGGATGGGGAAGGCTTCCTAGAGGAGGAGACATTTGAGCTGGGCCCTGAAGGCTGAGTGGGAGTTCACTGGGCAGAGAGAGGACACAGGAATTGCAGGCAGAGGCCCTGTCACGGGTAAAGATGTTAGGGAATCAGCAAGTAGAACCAGAACTGGTGGTGGGGGCTGCTGAGAGATGAGACCAGACAGGTGGGCAGGGGCCAGACCACAGCAGGCTTTTCAAAAGGCAAGTGTGCTTTATAAAGAGCCATTGAAGAGTTTAAAGCAGTGGAATTGAGTGGTCAGATTGGCATTTTCCATAGATATTTCTGGCTGCCATGTGAAAAATGGGATTGCGGGGGGCAGGGGAGCCAGATTCAAGGTGAGACTTCACTGTGATCATAGGAAGAACAGGGACGGCTAGATGGGGCAGTGACAGAGAGCATACAAAGGAGGAGTGGGACCCGAGGGGTATTTGAGAAATCACCAGATCCTGTGAGAGACTGGATGTGGGAGGTGAGGAGAGGGCCACTCCTATGTCTGGCTTAGGTGACTAAGGATGGTAATGGGGGAGGAGCAGATTGGAGTGGAGGGTGGATACTGAGTTCAGTTTGGGATGAACTTGGTTTGAGGTGTTCAGAGACTGGGACCACCAGGAGGCAGGGGGATACCATTCTCAGGAGAGGTTCCACCTGAAGACACAGATTGTGTTAGAGGAATACCAACCACTCCCATGGAAGGGTGGGACCACCAGAGACAGGCTGGGTCCAGGGCAGGGAGCACCTGTGCCTGTGTGATGGAACACCATCCATGGGCACAGTTCTAACAGCTTCTTAGGAAGAATCCTTGACTCGGCTGTAGACGGCTTGAGTTCAGCTTCCCGCCCCTCAAGAGCCTCTGCCAGCTCTGAGGTTCTAGAGAGGAAGATGAAGGATGTTCCCAGGGCAGGTTTGGCCTCACCTGAAAATGGGGCCACAATCCCCTCTCTGGGCAAAAGACACCCCCACCAGGAGAGAAGCATTCCTGCTGGTATGGGTCCTGAGCTCACTAAAGTTGCCTGGACTGGGACATGACTTCTTCCTTCTGCCTCCTTCTGACCTACCATTGGGAAACAGCCCCACAGCATTGGGCCCTGCCCCAGCTTGGCCCTGCCCACTTCAGGCCCTGTGGGCAGGACCTGGGCAATACCACCCTGAGACAACAGCTAGCCCCGCTCACTCATTACAAAGACAGGGACGCTGAGGCCTGGAGGAGTAGCCAGTGCAGGGTCACCTAGTAAGTACTTCAACCCAGTGACTGCTATGGCCTGTAGTTTTTCTTTTGTTCCCCATCTCTCCTACTTCCCAAGCTCCAATCCCATGTGGGTCAAACATTCTCATCTACCCAGAGTCCCATGGACTGTTCCATGGTTGGAGAGAAGGGCGTTAGACACTGCTGAAAATGACCCAGGAGACAGAAGGATGCGAGAAGTATTTATTTAGGGCCAAAACTGAATTATACAGGAGGCAAGAAACAGGACACAGGCAATCTCTAGTAGGCTAGAGGAGAGGATTGGGGGAGAAGGCAGTGATAGGAGAGAACAGCCAGAGAAAACTGCAGCTTCTCAAGGCTGCATCCTGCTGGCTCTTTGTGGAAATGCAGGTAGAAGTAGATAACCCTATGCCACTGTCTCAGCCAGTGGCCTAATAGTGTTTTTTTCTCTGAAAGAGGCCTTGGCCCCAGTCTTCCATGATGCAAGTGACCCTGAAGCAGGTGGAGACTTTGGTAAATGTGGTCCCTCATCACTGACCAAGCAAGAGCACCCTTTCATCTTCCCACCAACAGGGCCTATATTCTCAATCCTGAGGCCCTAGGAATGAACCCTCTGGTATCACTTTTTACTCCAAAGCACCCTACCCGCACCCTGACTGCCATACTGACCCCAGCTTTCCCTAGCCTCACTTAAGGGTCCAGGTCTAACAATGCCCTGATGGATGCGTAAGTCTACCCCTAACCCCAAATCACACTCTGTCCCTCATCTTTAGCAACATTCTGGTATCTTTTCACCTATATACCTTTGATCCTCAGCCAATTCCAACCCTTCCCACCCCCCCATCTCCACCCCCACTGGTATTCTGAGTCAAATATTCTGAACCTCTGGCAGCATCACCAGCCAACTCTGGAAACTATAGAACTTAGCCACATTCCTTCTCCTGTCCCTCCTGGGGATTGGAATCAGAGCCATCAAGGTTTAAGAGACAGGCCAAGGCTCTCCAAGGTCACTGGGCACCGGGCACTAGCTATGCCAGGGTGCACTTGGAAAGAGATAGGCAGAACAGTGTTCATTCCTCTGGGCATACTATGGATGCTGGGACCTGGAACTGAAGAGTAGGTACTTCCTAAGGACCCAGAAACACAGGCTAACTCTGGTCTACCCTTCACTCACCCACCCAAGCTCACCTGCCTCTGAATTCTGCTCAGCCAGTTCTCCACCACTGCTCTCCCACCCTTCCTAATACCATGAAATGCATTTCAAGACTGGAATGGCCCTCAGAGGACATCTGACCCAATCCACTCCCTACTAGAATCTCTTCTGTGCATCCTGGCCATGGTTTGCATGCCTCCCATGACAAGGAACTCTTTGATTCCTTCCTTCCAAATGGGCAACCTCAAACTCAGGGCCATCAGGTAAAGCCACAGAATAGCAAAAGCTCCATATCAATTCTGAAAGGGCTCAGCTTTGAAAGGGCTGCCATTAAAGTGCCCAGAAGTATTGGAGGCACCTATAGCATTCCTGGAGCCCAAGTCCTGGGCCTGGAGTAAATCATTGCCTTATAGCGCCCTTCTGGCTGCTGATAAGATGCCCTCAGCAGGCTGAGCTGGAGTGGAGAAAAGCATGAAAGGGATCTGGGAGGAGGAATTTTCCTGCCTCTTCTCTCCAGAGGAGCCAGCGGGGGCACCTTGAGCTGGCCGGAGAAACCTCGCTAAAGGTCACAGTGGTAAAAATAGAGCATGTCTGGGAAGAGATGGAAAACAGCTGCTTCTGCCTGGGACTTGGTGCCAGGCAGGCGGATGGTCAAGCCAGGGCTGGACAAGAGAACTTAGACCTAGGATCTTCTGAATACACCCCTCATTTGCCAGACTCCAGAGAGCAGAGCCAGATAGGGAGGAGTATGGAACCCTCGAATGCAGCAAGTCCGGGGGGCGGGGGGCGGGGTCCATTACACAATGCCCTGTCTCTTCCAAGGCACTAGTGTGTGTTTGTGTTGATGGGAGGGGGCATTTAGACCTTTGGAGATTTAGTTCTAAGCCCCATTAAACAGGTGGGAAATCTGAAGGTCAGACAGAAGGGTCGTGCCCAGGTTCACAAGACTGCATGATAGGGCTAGAACCCAAGCTTGGATCACTGCTCCACCCCAAGCCAAGGACTCTCCTCCTTGACCCCTTATCTCTAGGGCTGTCCAGAGGTCAGACCCCTTGGGGACAAGGTGCTAGGATCTCCCAAGCCTTATGACTCCTCTTCCTGCTCGGTCCTGCCGGGGTGGGGTTGGGGTGGGGCGGGAGGCATTAGGTGGTGCAGGAAGCCTCGGCGGGGATGCTACCACGCTTGAGCCTCAGGCTGCCATTCCACCCGCGGGGACAGATGTTGTAGCCGAGGATGCCGGGCGACTTCGCCCCGGAATCCTCGGAGTCGAGGGACACGTCGGAGTCCGTGGGCGAGCGGCGGTAGGGGAAAGGTCTGGGTGGCGCGGGCAGCGGACTGCGGGGGCTGGCGCAAGGCGAGGGCCCAGCCTGCAGGGGGCTCCGCGGGATGGGCGCGAACGTAGCCCCGGAGCAGACCGCCGGGCCGGGGCGGGCGGGCTGCGGCGAGCGCATGCGCGGCGGCGGCGGCGGCGGCGGCGCCCTGGGCGGGGAGAAGGGCCGCAGGCTCTCCGCGCCCACCGGCCGCGGGGAGGCGCTCTTGCGTCGGGCTGCGTTGATGATGTTGCGCGCCAGGAGCGCTTGAAGTTGGCGGCTGGGAGGCCGCACCTCGGTCTCGGGTCGCAGCGGGGATACCGAGCGCTCACTCCACGAGGGGGACATGGGCGGCGGCGGCGGCAGCGGCGGGGGGCTGCTCATGCTCCCGCGGCCCGGCTCCCACGGTCCCGGGCTCACCCAGCCGTCCAGGCTGCTGGGGGGCCGGGACGCGCCCGGGGTCCAGGGCGGGGATGTGGGCAGGGTCTCGCGGCGGTCCTGGGGAGAGAGCAGAGAGGGCGAGGGCGGGCGTTAGTGCTTGGGTTTTCTGTACAGGGGTTTTGGAAGGGGTCGGGGCTTATTTGTCCATTGTACAGAGTCGGGGAAGCCAGCGAGCAAAGTCAGGTAATACCTGCGGTAAAGCCTAGGTACCTCATTCTCAGCTCAGATGCTTGAAAAAGCCCAGGCTGCCTGCCCCTCTGCTTAACAGGGAGGCAGTTGGTTAGTGCTTAGGAATGCTCGCTTTGGAGGCAGCCCCCCTACCTATTGAATGAACCTGGATAAGCTTCTCCAGCAGAAGCAACTGGAAACCTCTGGACTTCAGTTTCCTCTGTAAAATGGGCGTCTGATATCAGCACGTACCCCTAGAGGGTTGTTGTGAGGATTCAGTGATTGAACTCACTTAAGAGAGTATTACATGTATGAGAAGATTCTCTGGAAGATATAAGTGCTCACTAGATGTCAGTTTCCATAAGGAAATACTTGAATGATACACATGAAACTAATCAAAGTAGTTCCGACAGGAAATGGGGAGATCAGGCAAAGTACACAGCCAGCCACAGAGGTGGAAATAAGGCTTTTAATGTATTACTTTTTATGTAAGTGTAGTTTTTTGAACCATATGGATGTATCTATTCAAAACCTAAAAACAAAAAGATTGATTATCATTAAGGTTGGACTTGGCATAGGCTCTCTCAGCTCCAATCCCTTGCCATATTGCCATGGTAACCTATTTTTTTTTTCACTTTGGATGCTTTGATCAGGGAGGAAGTTCCCACTGACAGATGAAAACACAAAAAGATGATGGGTCATTCCTCCCTTGGCAGCACACTCCCCTCACTGGACTTCTTGCCTGCATGGGGTGGGGAGTGTGGACATCCTTGAGGTTATAAAACACTGCTCTGCTAAACACTGTCATACCTGTTTCCTGCCTACTTAGGGGCTTTTCAGTCTACAAGGTTCAGTCTTATCTTTTATGTCTCATTAGACCTTCACAACAGACTATGGGATAGCTGATATAATCACACCCATTTTACAATGATGAAGGTGAAGTTCAGGGTTGTAAATAACTATCCTGTGTGTTCTGCCTCACCAGGTAATATGTGTGTGTGTGTGTGTGTGTGTGTGAGAGAGAGAGAGAGAGAGAGAGAGAGAAAGAGAGACAGACAGACAGACAGACAGACTATCTGCTACTGAAAGGCTATATCATGCTTAAGTGGTCTGAAAATGGAGGGGCTGGGGATCCATGATCAGTATGTATCTGCTAAACCATCCAACTGTTCATCCAATCAGATTCCAGCAATAAACCAGTCTGCTCAGACTTTAATCCAGTCTAATTCATCAGCAGTCATTCCTGAACTATCCAGCCCATTCAGTGCCTCCTACCCAACCAAAATCTAGAACCATTTATAGTGTCCATTCTCTCATCCAATCAGTAATCAGACAGAGCCAAACCACTCAGCCTCTCATCCAATCAGAATCTAATTTCTCCCTATCAAAAGGAAGCAACAGACAGAGTTATTGTTTTCTCCACACAATACAGCAGCTACTAGATGAGTCGAGACTCAGAATTTGAACCCTTTAACCTAAAGAGGAATGCTGTACAGCTGTCTGAACAGATTTTTCATGGGATGGTAATGCTGGAGTGACCCTTAGGGACCTCCTGGAGACATCCAAGGCCCCAGTCAAGTAGGAAAGTTAAAGCTCAGCATGGAATACATCCCCATTTACTCCCAGAGTCAGAGGTGTGTATAGGTGAGCCAAAGACACTGGAAGTTGCTCTATCTGTGAGACATCCCAGGAAGCCTTCCCGTCCGTCAGCTGAGCTGTGGGAAGCGGTGCAAAAAGTTAAAGATCAAAGTCCATCACATATATTGAGGCAGAGTAACCAGGGCTCTTCAGCCAGAAGAGTAGGCTTGGGTAGGGGGAGCTATAACTGTCTGAAATCCCTAAGGATTGTCTCTGCCCTTGGTGGCCACAAGGGGAAGACTAGGGCCCGCAAGTGGAAAGAGTAACAGGATTTATTTCTCAAGCCTGGATTGGAATGTTGGGGGCAGTGGTGAGCAGCTAGGTCCTCATCATTTGGAGATGGGCCAGAGCCTGACCTCATCGGAGTTGCCATGGCTGGGAACTGCCATAGCTGGGCACTGACTCTGTGTGTGCAGGGGAGGAAGTGGGGTGCACTATACAAAAAGGCTGTGGGAAATCAGAACTGTTCACTTTCTGACAAAGATCTCAGTGCACCACATCTCTTTGGATTTCCAAGGAGTGAAAATTCAGAAAGCAGCACCCACTTAAATCAGACTTAGCCCCAAATCAGGGTACGTGTGTGGGTGAAGGCATGGGTAGAGGAGAGTCAGACAGGAACTATCAGAGACCAAACACAGCTAGCTCCCAGACTGCTTTATACAGTCCTTTCATTGCAAAGAAGGGGAAACTGTGGCCCAGAGATGGGAAGGGGTTGTCTAAGGTCATACAAGGAGTCAAGTGCAGATCTGGAACTA